>JBCAUG010150295.1:0-20485 GCA_038406175.1 Haplosyllis leylae | reverse complement strand
ACAATCATCATTTCATATTCGTTTTACATCGCTTTTTGTCACTGTCACAGTGAGAACGCATTACCAAGGTTTTTTTTGAAAGGGTTGGCGTGTCCCTTTTGGGGCGATGCTAATTTTACTGTGTAACTTATCGTTTATGGGACTTGACTTAACATTGAATAATCACTGAACAACGGCGTTGTGTTTATGATTAATGTCCGCACAAGTTTGGCCGACATAAAATTACTTGAATTTAATGAATTCATGAATTTCTTTTTAAAAAAATAGGCGTTTTAAATTTAAAATTTAACGAATTCAAAAATATTCGGAATGATACGGTGCCAAAAGATTAAACAGCTATCGCTTGATATACATTGTAAAGTACCCACATACGTCCCAAATAATTGTATTTGCGTAAATATACGAGCTTTATTTAGCCCACATATGCGGGTGCAAATTTAGATACTTTTTCAGGATAAAATAACTTTCATGTCTAGATATATTTGAGACCCTATATTTAATGCCATGTCTGTACTTCAGCTAAAAAGACCAGCATGTTTCAAATTGCAAAAAGGGGCCTCATTGAATGGGACACTTTTTTACCCATGTATTTTTTGGCCCTCACATTGAAGGGCACTTTCACAGTCGTTTTCAATGTGTCGGTCTAGCGAAGAGGATGCGGGCACACACATGTATGTCGACTTTGACGTTTGAAAAGTTCCTACCCGATCATTATCCGCACGAAAGGTACTTCGCACATTGTAATCAATATCTTCTTCCAAAAGATAATAAAAAATACCTTCAGAGAGGATGTTGTGACTGAGGAATTTAAAATGGAAAAATGTCGAGGTTTTTATGTTTGAATATTACACATGCAATGGAACTGTCAAGTTTTTTCTTCAAAAAATCAATTGAGCTTTTTGGCTCAGTGAAATATGTCAATTTCTTTAAATGTAGGTACTTCTTATAATAAGATACAAACACAAGTTTTGTACAATGTACCAATCGAATGTGAAAATGGATATAAATACTTGCGCAACGATTTCAATATACCAGTACTAAATACCCACTTGAATTACATATTTGCAAATACTGATAGCAAAAATAATTAAGCAAATTTAACACATTTTCGAGACAATTTTAAAAAAGCAAAAACTCGAATGTAACAATGGATTTGAGCAGGAGCAGAGGGTTGAAATACGATAGTAAAGGAGAGGCAAGAAAAAATGTATTAAAGCAATTTATTCTCCTTTTTCATTGATATTTTGCACAAATGCAAAATAAATGAACAAGCTGAGCTTTTTCCCCTCCAGAGCTTGTGTTACTCAACAACGCAGTGCCAGTGGGTTAACAATAAAAAGGGGGAGAACCATGTTTGATTTGAGGCAAAAACAATGAACAAATTAAAACAGGAATTATCGGCATTGTGCATTTGAAGTGGCTGATGAGTAGAGTGGTGTGTTCTGTGATGTAAGCGATGATGTTGCACTGTATTGTAACGGGAGGCCAGGTGTGAGTAGCATGTGGCCGCTGACTCTCCCTCCCTCCCTGCCCCGGTCTCCCTCCCTCCCTCCTGGCCCCGGCCTCCCTCACACCCAGCCCGGTGGTGGAGGGAGAGGGGAGACAGGGAAAGTAAGGGCAGCGGCTGCTCCGTGTCCCATATGCCTAACTACATCATCGCACACCAGATGTGTTCCTCTCCCACAGGCGATTTCAAAGGCTCTTTTCTACTTTGGGGAGCACGGATTTTGTTGGCAGAGGAGAAATACATGTAGTTGTGTTTCGCATCAATGCAGTATCAGAAGATAGAGCAGAAGTTCTTGCAATTACATAACATAAAGTCACAATGGAAGGCATTTCCTTTCTGTTACAGAAAAATGTGTGTATTTTGTACTATTTTTGTCAGTATTTTGCTCAGCTGCCGGAATTTAAATCTACAACATTCTGCCAAATGAAGCATCATCAATTCCACCTTCTAAATTAATGAGCCTTCGATTTTCCCACATCCCCTAAGGATCCCATGAGCCTCCGAGTAGTAGCAAGGAAATCTAATTGATGTTTTGGCCAGGCGCCCCGCCCCCACCTCAGAAATACAGCTACACACATTCTGCTACAGTAAAACGAACCACCAGCACCAGCATCACTGATCATCATCAGCCCCGTCAGTCAGCTTGAGGCAACCACCTCGCACGTACTTCTTCTTCTTCGAGAGCTACTTCAGTACTCGTCTACATAAACAGACAAATATTTCCGTTTTTGATTTTGATTGGATTATGGCCAGACAATAGGACCGGCACTTGACACGTTACCTTATCTAAAGGAAGGAAGGAATACCCATTGATAAATGCGATGAGTAGAGATTGAAGATAACAGCATTATTTCAACGACTCTGCGCTTTAAGCTTTTTACAACCCTTCGAGCTATTACATAATCTACCTGGAGGACATTGTTCGGATGAAACTTATACCTTCATTTCAGGATTATTTCCAAATTGGACACGTAATTTTTTTAAATTGATCTCAAAATTAGAGAGAGCTTGGGAATTTGAGTGTCCTTTGGACGACAGTTGGAGTACATACCGATACACGGTTTAGACGACATACGTCCGTGGGAACACATAATAACTGTTACACTGCCTAAAGACAGTAACATTCCGGAATAGCTGTACACATCTGGATTTCCAATCCCAACCTATCTGTTATCAATGACACTGGAGAAGAAATGGCAAGGTATGAGTTTATGTCAATGACTACTGTGCATTGTCATTAATATATTCTTTTTCTACAATGTAGTGATCAACAGTGGAGTCAAAAATATTGGTAAAAGAGAAATAAAAATACGGTTAGGCAAGAAAGATTCACTTTACAAAAATAAGAGAATGTCGTAGTAATGGGTATTGTGCACACTTTGGCGTTTCAACCAACATGGCAACAATTTTAAATGTTGTACATGAGATTTGTGGATTAAATCAAAGATATATATCTAATTGTACACATGTCCAAAAGAACTGAACAATTCTGTTTCTTATCAGATTAAACTCAGTATGTCCACAGATCAGATATTAATACAATTTCATCAATTAAACATCTATCCATCAATTCATTCAATTAAATATTTCATCTGCACGCTGGAGACAATTATTTTGTATTAGCAAATATAATTAGTAGTGCGACAATGCCTTTGACAGCTGGCGACTGCACATGGCGAGAAAAATTAAATATGACCAAAACAGATGTATTGTTATTTCTAGGAACTTCCTGGCATTGTCATCGAGGGACTCTCAGCTGCTGTAGCTAGTTACCAGGGGTGGGAATACTTGTCACTTTCTACTCTGCCAATGTCAAAAGCACGTGAAAATATTGTTACTATTCGCTCTCAGAATTGAAGATTTGAATGAATCTTGAATGAGTCAAGACAACGTACATGGTTGTTCCTTGATAAAACCAATAATCTTGTACAGTGAATCAAAACAAAGAAAGCCACGTTGTTGAAATACGTTATATTTGGCTTTGTATGAACGTCCATGCAAAGTTCTGAGGAAAACGTAGCAAACTGGAAGTGACAGGCCATGCAATATGAGCCTGGTTATTAGGACGGTGGGAGTTCCAATAGATTCCCGAATGGAATGGACACAGATGTCATCTCCATCTCGTAAAAGTGACCTCGTCAGCAGATGTGACAGACCTTGGCACCATTAGTGCTATTGGCTTCTTTAATTTTGTTTACAAATCCCTCACTTTTATTGTTAACCTGCAGAAAGGGTGATGTTATCACTGGTTATTAGTGCCAATATATTACTGATAAAGCACATGCTGTGTTGGTTGTGTGTAGTAACCAAAGGGGAGACACTAAAAGGCCTACCTCCACATACCATATTCAGTTGGTAGAATAAGAGATTTTTCGCAGTTGCAAGACATTAAAATAGAAATATTAGTTAAATTATTTTGACGTCAAGTTTCTAGTTCACGTTTATTTTGTGAGGCGAAAAAGGCTGCAAGGTTTACGTATGGTGTGCCCCTTTGCCCTTTCGTGACCTTGAAAGTGTCGAATTTTCCTTGTCATCTATTGATTTTCGTCATGTCAACCGTCCTAGTACTGGACTCCGGGACATTTAACAAACATGTGAGACAAGCAAGATGCACGAATAATCTAGTTTTTATTGAAAAACAAAAGAGAAACCAAGAAAAGTAAATCGTCCACAAGATGGAAGCACGTTACGGTTGCAAGTTTCTGAGGACTGAGATCAAAAATGAAATTTCAAGGTTTCTCAAGATCTGTCAGATTTCTATCATTAAAATGAAACGTTTTTATTCCAATGTGACATATAGATCTAGCCAATTTCCAATACATAAAAAGTGCAATTCTCTGAACAAGAAACGAAGATATATATAAAGAAAAACAAACAGAAAAACTCCCGAATCGGGATGCCATAAATAGACATCTCATTTCTGAGTGGTGTTTTTTACGGCGGATGTTGTTGATAATGGGCAGGATGACTGTAGAGGACCAGATAGTGATATCAGTGTTATCAGTGCGCAGTAAGTGTTATCAGTGCGCAGTAAGAAGCTGTACGAGACGATCACAGCGGATCTACTCGTGTTATAAGCCGATTTACTTGGTTTGATATTATGAGGAGCTTCGGTTGCGGATCCAGTGTCTCTCAACTTTGGGAGGTCCACAAAACAATTTCAATTTTTCAACAACTAGAACAGAAGGACTCATTCATATTTTTTGAAGTTGGTTGGCGTTGGTGTGTTTGCTTGCTGCAAACTATAAACTCGAGCAAATGAATACGTTGGGCCGGGTGGCTCATTTTTGGACTTTTTGAACATCCATTTCTGACTTTTGCAGCAAAAACATTTTTTACGTGACAGCAAAACAACAATTTCGTTCTTGAGATAATGTGTCCTTGAAGTCTTCCAAACTTTTCAGCATTGTATTCCGTTTTGTTGACATAGCTTTGGATCCGCCCCTGGGTATCAGGAAAGCACCAGTAGCTATGACCATGTGCTTTTGGTCTTATCTGGTCGCTCACAGAACCCATATAGGGCCATGTTGTAGTCATTGCTTTCTCCGATCCGACCCTGCGCATGCATGTGTTCGGCTGCGATGCTTCGTCTAAATTTGAGAGTCACTTAAAATCTCTGACGATAAAAAAGAAAATAAAAACAGGAAAACAAGAGAAATTGTAGTTTGTTTGTGGCAACAACGAAAAGGATGTAATAAATTGTTCTTCTTGTTTGCAGATTCGTTCTTTTCTGAAATAACTACCAGTATTTTGTGCAGATAACACCAATTTGAAATGCTGTATTTCAAGTATCACTATGGAAAGGCTTGATGCAAACAAAGGAAATATTTCGTGTGATACTGAATCCCTTTGAAGTAATGAAAGTTGTAGTGAAATAAGCTGATACAATATCAATCGCAACAGAGTCATGGAATATTTCATTTTCAGATTAACTGCCTTTATTTTTTGTCTGCTGGTGTAAAATCACTTTCCACTTCAGATTCACTTCCTTTATATTTTGTTTGGTGTAAAATCAGACAGAGAATAATTTCATCTAATTTATTAACTTAACACTGGCAACTACTCGTTGCGCGGCAGGGAAGCCTTTTGTCCCGTGGTTGATTCAAGGTTCGGGTGGCAACATGGTGGAGCATATGGTCAGTGAGGGGAACCACTTGAGTTGATTATCGCTCGGGTCTGAAGTGATTGCCATTATGTCAGTCCATATCCACCACCTGTCTCCCTATTGTCATTAATACCGTAATAGTACAACATACACTGACGGTGGCTACTACTGAGAGATAGGGCAGCGGGGGTGGGATTTGTTTGAGAGGAGGCGAGGGATTTAGGGATGATGAGCTTTAAGTGGGTTGTGACATAGCATTGAATTTTCTTCCTAATACGGGATGATTACAACCCCTTCAAGTCGGATAACTGTAAATCACATTCAATTCATATCTATTTGTGATTTTAATGGGGTTTTTTTGTTGTTTTTTTTTTTTTTTTTTTTTGCGTCACGAAAGTGTGCGGATCTAGTACTCGTAAGCTTGCATATATCACAATTTGTGATCTCGTCCAATTTTCAAGATTAAATTAAGGTTTAGATGTAAGATGTGAAGTCAGTGAAGCAAAATGTGTCATCTGTAGTGTAAGAATTTCTGTTTTGAAGGTCCTTGACTTGTTGCCAACACACAATTTTCAGGCGTTTTGGTAACTTTCAAATATTGTTTTAGCGGGTACTTATAACAATTCAATTTTTCATCCACGAAAGGCTGCAGCTGCAGTGGAAGCTTTTTGATGGCCTCCTCCTCTGTCCTTCTACACACCTGCCCCTACCCCTGCCAGCCTGCTGCATCCAACACTGAAACAATAGCATCAAACAATGCGTGCGCCAGGGTCAGAATAACAACACACACACAATCTGGATGCAGGATACAATGGATTTTTAATAGACAATAGAGACTGGATGCAAAGGATTTAGTTTTCACCTGGTGACGGTGGGTGACTCAGGCCAGAAACACCTGACTACTTGTTATGTGTCCAGACTATAAAACACAATTCGTGCATAAAACTAAAGTTAAATAACTGAAAAGCTGCTTGGGATTTAAACAAGTCGAAATTACTGAGTGACCCCGCCGTATGAAATAATTCGCTGAAAAAAGACCGAGAAGAGTCCTTGCTGAAAATAATGTAGGACGCCATCAAACTAAAAAAAATTATATCACTTTTTTTTTAAATTGTTGATTTTTTGGAATATTTATTCATTATTAGATCTTCTAAACTGCAGATTTTATGTGTTGGAATGTCTTTTTCTCCCCTAGCTTTGTAAACGTGTGCAAATTGATGTTTATGTAATCTAATGGCTTCAGCCGCACTTTTTGGCGGGAACTATTGTTTCCCGACTGCAGATGCTGGTGATGGGCGATAATGGCATTAAATGAGACAATGACATTTTCAGTCATCAACTAATAATTGTACATAGTTGTGGTGACTTTGTTATTAAAGTTCCAAAATTCAATTTAGTTTGCTTGTGGTGTCCTTTCTGAAGACAGATCAGCGAAGGGAAAATAGTATTTACTTTACTTAAAATTAAATTTAAAAGATAAAGTAAAGTTGGCAGTTGCCACTGGTGACACTGTGTAAAGTACAATGTAATCAGAACGTAACACCTGCTGGTCTCCCTCCCTCCCTCCTCCTCCTACCACTACCACTGCAGCATCAGCAGTCTGCAGACAATACCAAATACGGATTTAACTCTTTTAGTGCGACTCGACTTTTCGCCTTTGAAGTCTTGAGAAAGCTGCGTGTTCCTTAACCCTTTTCGGCAATCAACATTGCAATTGCAAAGCTTTTTGTCAGGAAAGTTGACAATTGAGTTTTTCCTAATTGGATTCCATAGAATCTACAGAATCTATAAAATCTATAGAATTCTTTTTCAGTAATTTTGTAATCTGTAGAAGACTACTTCTAGTCATTAAAAAAAAAATTACGATAAATAGTATTCTGCAAAGTCTGCAGATTCTGAGATTCAAAGAATTTAATTCGGAAAAACTCTATTAATTTCATTCAAACTCGAAATCATAAACACTTCATACTTCAAAACAGTGACCAGCCTGCAAAAAGGTTTCACAGAGAGAGAGAGAGAAAAAACAAACTTGTACTTTTTTAGCACAGTAACGGTTACGACTTGTGACTACTCATGCGTGAAGTGATTTGTGACCAGTGTGTGCAGATGTGTTACAGATGATAAGGCGACGTGCTGTACTCACTAGAGGTTTGTTTCTCTCCACTCACAGATACTCAGTTGTAATCAGCACAGGAACACAGCCCTCAGCCATCACTCATCTCCAGCACAATCATCACCTCCCGTTCACTCGTAAACCTATGTCAACCCAGCCCCAGAGTCATTCTTAAAGGGAAACGACAGAGTCAGAGAATTCTGTGAAAGTTATGTGACTGAAATTTAAAATATGCGCAGAAATTATAGTTAGTTAGGCCTAAAACATGTGTACACAAATGCCGATTCAATAGCTGTACTACAACAAAAAGTTCTTTGGAGACAGCAATGCTGCATTTCCTCTTTTCACTTTCTGTGAATTGAACTTTTTTTTTAGAAACAGCTGAAATTTTAGTGAAAGCTGGTCGTCCAGAAAGTAAACACTTGTATTCTGTCTTCATTCCCGTTTTCTTATGAAGAGTCATTGGCCACTTTTAAAGCATGGATGGGGTCCACCGAAAACTTTGTAGCCCGTTGTTTAGTCTCAAACCAAAAGCAGAAGGAACTCTGCGGCTGCAGTGGAATTACTCCTGCAGGATCTGCCTCCTGGCAGACTTAAGAGAATGAACCTTTGCCCAGAGCCCCTACCTGAAACAAGCAGATAGCCACAGCAACGCAGCTTATATGGTATTTTATGAGGGAGATACCCTGTGTAAAGCAGATAATTTAGACGAGTATGTAATGGTTATGAATGATGTTGTTATCTGGATTGCACACCTGTGGGTTTCGTCCATGATCCCGACTCCGTTCAAAACCTGCGTCTCAGGTTCAGATACTGCGAGTGTGACAGGGTGGGGGGGGGGGGTGATAGGGTAGGAAGGAGGATAGGCGAAGGAAATAGAAATGATTATCAGTGGCGGATTCATAATTTCCCAAAGAGGGTACAACTCTGTATTTAGCTAATTTTCAAGAAAACTGTTACGACTCTCTTAAGAATTCTAGAAAAATTATACAAGGGAAGGGCACGTGCCATCGATGCCCCTGCCTATATCAGCTGATTGATAGAGAGAAGAAAAGATAATACTGATGGACAAACACAAAATAACCAAAAACAATTAAGAGATAAAAAGAAAAGAAAGAAAGAAAAGAAGGAAACAACAGATTTAAAAATAGATCAACAGGATTTTAAAATTGAAAATTGATCATCAAACTAAGAAGAAAACTTTTGATGCATAGTTTTTTAAAATTATGATATGCAAGTATGGAACCAAAGAATGATCAGGCAGAGAATTGGCTCTAGTCCATTACACCCTTTAAGTCCCTTACATCACTGTGCGGGATGTGATAAGACTTTACTTTGTATGGAAACCTGCAGCTTATGGTAGATACCAGCGACTCAGTCCGAGTCTGGATTGTGTGATAACCTTTTATCTGGATTTATTTCACCATTTTAGGAGATTTCCAATTAAAAAATCATCTAATACGAAGAATTATTTCTGGTACAATCAGGGCCGCTATATATCTGGCGTTTCTGCTTATTCTGCGTAAGGAACGGATTAAAAATGTTTAATTAAGCTGTTATTTAAAAGGATAAGATTTAAGTGGCGGAGTTAGGTATAACAGCACAAAGCAGGTGTAATGTAACTGCTGGCGTAGCATTTCTGTAGAGACTCTACTTCTGTTTCCCCATTATCCACGTGGGAGTGTACTCAAATGGATATTGCACCCGTGGGTTGTACTGCATAACACGGGACTGGGTAAGACATACAGATTTGGTGTGGCTGTAAACATCTGCACGTGATGGCTGGTGGGATAGCTCGCAAACCAAAATGCTACACCGGATATTTCCTTTCACTACATTTTAAGAGCTGAACATACCCTATGCTTTTGTCGGATTTAACATTGGAAGCGAGCAAACATCCAAAAGTCTTTACCAAATACTGTGGTCCCAGGAGAGTGCAATATTTTTCGGGGAACTGTACATTTTGGTGTGACTTGTCATACCCTATGCAAGTAAACTAGTCTGGATGTTAACCAGATGCGGAACCCGTGACTCCCCCGGATATTTCTGCCAAGTGTTACCAAAATAACATTCTGAGCTTAACCCCAACAGCTACAAATGGTATCAAAACCAGAAATGACTAATGTGGGAGTAGACAAAATGCATCATTTTACAAACGTCTCGAACCATTTGTTCGCCTTTTCATTTTCTCGTTTATTCGTTACTCTTTTAGTTTCAGACTTTGTCTGTGTGTTTGTCTGCCCCACTAAGTGTTAAATGTCTGTATGGACTTACGATGTTTCTATCTGTCTGCCTGGGTTGCCATACAATTCCATGGTCGCTCCCCACCCTCCCTCTCCGTTCAAATATTTACCCGCACAGACATGCGGCTAACAATGAAAGTGTTACTGGTATTGTTCTGTTAGACAGCTCTGCAGATGGTCCGTGTGTGTTTTATGTCAGTACAGCTGCTTTACTAACGTTCACTGACATCTGGGAACTCTGGGCCACAAGCTCCACACTACATCAATATACATCTGGATGCCTTTAAACTCCCATAAATGGTCCGGGAATTGTTAGGCTGAATAAACAGTGGTACCCTGTGCAGTGTCCGGGGTAGGCAACTGTTGTAAATGAGGGCAGAAAAAGTTCCTTGTCAACTTCGAATATTCTAAATGTCATTCGGAGAATTTCATGCGGTCACCCACAAATGGAGAAACACTATTCTTCCTTCTTTGGGAATTTATCGTTTTGCTTGGACACGTGCAACAGTAAGCAGTGTATAATTTAACACTTGCCCGCTTGCCCATGGCGAGTCCATTTCTCTGCAGACGAGTTGAATTTAGAAGCACTTGCCCAGTCTGGCCAGTTGCAATTTGGGCCATCTAGTGGCAGCTTCCATTGATGAAATTTTCAAGGAGAAGATGATACAATATTTGAAAGAATTGCTAAATATTAACACAAATATAACTGATCAATAGCATACAGATTAATGAATTATAGAGATATTATATTACAATAATTGCTGTTTTTTTATGCTTGATTTTTTTTTCCTTAAATTATAAGACGATCCAGGCAAGTAGATTTTATTTCGGGCGAGTTGATTTTTGTGTTACTCGCCCGAGGTGACGAGTAGGCAGTAATTCTTAAATTATACACTGAGTAAGTGATGTTAAAGTTTGAAAAATGTAAAATATTTAAAGAGTTCACAGAGGATTTCGTCGAAGACGTAAAGTGAATTGGTAGAAAAGCAATATCTTGGTAAAGAACTAAATTTTCCACTTTTATGCACATGTAATCAGTGTTTCAATCCAAGCGTGCAAAGCAACTAATAATATTAGTTTCTGCCTTCAATTGATGGACTAAAATATGAGTGTTTTGTGTGCAATTAATCAGGATGATTCTAATCAATTAGTCGTGATTAAAAAGCCCGTCAGCACCATGTGCCATACAATTTATTTTCTTGTTTCACGATTGTCGGGAACAATCACGAGATGAAGGGGGTGATGCGTATTATTGTTAAACCGCGTGAGACATCCGACTAACTGATGTCAGAAGCTTGTGACATGGAGGTGGCAATAGTTTCTTGTTTCACTTCTTTTTGTCATTGTTTTTAGGATTTTTACAACATGTAACACAGGAAGCCACAATTGTAAAAATTGTAAAGTAGAAAAGGTTCCTATTACTGGCATTAGTAACTTGGAAATGCTGTCAGACTTGAAAGATTCAAAGCAAAAATGAAAACCAAGGTGCAGAGCACTGCCAGAGCCAGTAATATAAACACTGGTGGCTGATCCAGGATTTCTCCTAGGATGTCGCTTACATCAAAACCAGAAATTAGTCTGTGGGTGAGAGGGGGGAGAGAATACATACTGCTCCTTTTACCTGCCAAGATAGAGCGTACTAAGGAATCCGTTTTCAAGAAGTGGATCTACGTAAGCTTTATGTTCCATTTCAAAAGGGTGTCCAATCTTTCGCGTGTTACAAAACAAAGAATCGGTGCTATTATCAATCCATATTTTTATTTGATTTTACCACCTGAACTTATTGTGAAGTCATTGCAAGACAAAAAAAACCCTTCCTTTCTTCCTCGTGTCAAAAGAGATTTAATCGTTAATCGTGTTTCCGTGTTTAGACCTCATTGAGGTAACACTGCTCTGTGGAGAGAGGTTATCGCAGTGAGGTTAACAAGCATCAGGTTCATTGTACCTGCTGCAAGAAGCGTCTCCTTTTACGGAACAATTTAACTCGTATTACACAGATACTATCATCACACAAAGCGTGACATGATGGTCACTTCGGTGCGAACGTTCAATATACCACATCTGGTCTAATATTTGACTGGGAAATTATGCCGATGAAATGTGTAATTTTTGTGTGTTATCTTGATTCTGAACTTTACTGAAAGGTTAACACTGCCTTTACCTTCTGTGACAGAATGATTTGGTCACTTAGCAAAGGGTTATCTTATTTATTGAATTCCAGTTTTCATCCAGATTATGCAAATCATGTTGAAACTCTTTTGAATTGATCAAAAACTTTCTTTGAGGTTCCTCAGAGGTCCGGGTCTATTATTTTGGATTGCATACCCCCTGATGCCACCCACCAGTGATGTTCATAAACGGTTGGTTTGGTGCGGGATGGGGTCATGGAATAGACTGGAAAGCTGTGGTACACCCATCCCCACGAAGGGAATGGGCTGGTTGGTGGAATAAAAGTTTAAACTTGCCTTTTGTTACAACTTATTTATTGTGGTTCAACTGTCGTATTCAATGCATTTTATTTTGTGCTTATAATGAGAAAAGACACAAGACTTTCTACCCCCAGGAAAGGAGGTGAAACGGGGGGGGGGGGGGCTAGTTGGTGGAATTTTTGTCACAACAGTCGTTGCCTTCGTTACAACGAGAAAGACATAAAGACATTATTTTTGCTTCTGCTGTGAGGAAATCCCCCCCCTCTCCATTCATCTTATCAGCCCTGACTATTGCTCTGTTCGTGTCCTTTCACTTTTTCTCTCGTGATAAAAACAAGTTGATCAGACCGGCGGTAATTTGCTGGCATGTCAGCTAATTTAGCGTGATTGACACCAGGCCTAATTAAGTGAGATGCCTTACTCGGTAATTTAGTGTTTTTAGTCGACGATAATGATCAATTTTCTGCATTACCGACTCAGTAGGTTTTCTGAATGCGTTTTTATGTGTTCGTATTGCATGGGGAACATATGGTAACGCGGGAATAGAATGTAAAAGTGTTCCGCACACTCGCGCTTTGATGTCGAACAATTGCCTTTAGGTAGACAATATGCTGGTGGTAGATGATGATATTTAATGTGTTATACAGAGGCAGTTTCCATGGTAACAGCAGGGTTAGGTGGTGATTCCAGGTGAGGCTTTGTTCTCAAGTTAATTGACTCTTCATCTTGTGGGTAAACAGAGTCAGGAATGAGAAACACACACGATCTGACAATCTGTTTAATGTAGGAAAAAACCTGTAACATTGATTGCCTTAATGGAATCTTTCTTTTTAATAAAAGAGAAACATTAAACGAGAAAAACCCATTAACGTTTAGCGAATCAGTTGCGAAGTCATCATCACAGAGACACAAGGTCTTCATGTCAGTAAATTTAACTAGTTTGGGGAGATTTTTTGCGAGCTAATTTTTGCCTTCTTTTTAACACCTTATTTGTCATCAAATTGACTTTCAAGACCTGACAAAAACTAATGTAAAACAACATTGCAATTCAGACATATTCTCTATGTGCCCGGATAGTGATATCCGTGACTGTCTTACGAATTGATAAGAGATATTCCACAACGTGCTCGATTTCTCTTGGAAGTTTTTTTTTCATTTGAACAAAATTCGTTCATTTATTAACAAAGTGCAGTAATAGTTACGCTGGCCCGTTTTGGTGTGTGGAAGACCAGCTTTAGCATAAACCTAAAACATTGTTAACTGGACTCCATTTGTTTAATACAGTTTTTTTCGTTTACCATCTCTTTTAGCAATAAATAGTTCAATTTCGTAATGCAGTTGGATGTCGTTTACAATGCTTTGTACTCTTGGAATTTTGCCTTGACATTTTGCTCGATAAATTGAAAATTCTGATTAGCGTCACTTTGTTTACTACATGTAATGGTTTCGAGTGTATTAGATTTTATAACACATTGCACATCGAGAATTCGCATTCTTGGTTTTTTCTCGTGGAAGTTTTGTTTACATGTGAAAAGTACACAATGCAGTTCAAATACGTAACGACATATATGGACAATACGAATTTGAAAAACTGAAACAACAGTTAGTTCAAAGAGAACATAAAGATATCGCTCAGAGATTCCTTTGTTATCGTTCCTCGTTTCCCCGGACGGTGTATTTTTTTTACATTTTGCTTTTCAACTTCACAGACATATATGAGCTAATTGATCCAATAGACCCTTTATGTTGTGTGTAATGAGCCCCAGTGAGTGCGTCAGCCGCATCCAGAAGACAATTTAGATGATTACGCTTGACAATAAAGACGTTGAGAGAATGAATGAATGAACGGGCCCATTCGGGTTTTCCCTTAATCGTTGGTCAGGTCATTTAACAAATTTGCCAAATTAGTCAAATGCAATGCAAACTGGTGGTAGTCAATAATGATAATCAACCCAAATTGGCAATGGTAAATTTACTATGGCCAGTTTTTTAGCATTTATTACAAGCCATAGTGAATTTACCATTGCCCATTTGGATTAATTATCATTATTGACAACCAACCATTTTAATTGCATTTGACTAATTTGGCAAATTTGTTAAATGATCTAACCCGCCATTAAGGGAAAACTCAATTGGGTTCTTCCCACCTGTGAAAGCAGGGGCCACCTGTGGTCCGGTCCGGTGTACCACCCACAGGACCACCTGTACCACACCAACATATTGTGCACGACCAACAACTTTGATCAGATTGCTTCAACATGTGTTCATTTGGGAAGCGAAGAATTTGGAGAATTTCTCTACCAATGTTCGCAATGCCGCATTGTTGCAGTTTTGTTTGCCATTTTTCGTGTGGAATTCGGATGTGTGTTACTGGGTTAAAAACTAGAAAAAACAACAACAAAGACAAAAACAAAAGCTTTCAGTTGGATTAGCAAAGCCACATTTTAATATATAGATGGGAGTAAACTGGATAAATTTTCACTGAAAGGATAAATTCATTTGGAATTGACTTCTACTACCGGCTGCTCATTCTGGAGAAATGCCGGGTTCGGTTATTCACGCAGTTACAGCTCTTTTGTTTTGAGAATTTCGTTTTACAACTGAATATGATGTCATATTCTAGAGGTATTCATATTTTTAAAATTTTGTTATTTGTTTCTATTTTTAGATTATCGTGAGAACAACAATATGCCGGAATCTCCGGAAGCCAAGACACCAGCGCCACCTACCAGCAACATGCCTCCAGTAACACCAGCAACACGATCTCTCTCCGCCAGCTCCACACCAGGTAGTAAACTCACCCTTGGCCTTGAATTGGATATCTTCTTTGGCTGTGGTGGTTCTCATAGATGTAATGCATCAAGAAGAATTAATGAATGATCCCTTTTTCCTTAACCATTCACTAGAAGTAAACCATAGCAAAGCCAACGGTTCATGTGAAACCCACTGCATTTGCCCTCTAGATCCTGTCATCTCTCGGAAAGTCATTATTTGCACCTTTATAGCTGCCATCTAGTGGATAGCTATTGTACAATGTCTTCAACCGTAGGTTGACAAGGGAAAAATGACCCCAAAAGTCGTAATTTAATTGGTTGAACATATTGTATTCGAGATAAAGACAATCTCGCAGCTTGAAAGATACTCATCTGATTCTGGTGATGATCAGATAATCTAATTTTTTCTTTGGTTTCAGTGTTGAATGGAGCTCACTCGCCACATAGCAGTTTGAACGGGCGCACCCCATCTCCCCCGGCCATGGGGAACTCGACCTCAGCACAGCAGCTTCCCCCGGCGTGCGGGGCCCGTCAGCTCAGCAAACTGAAGCGGTTCCTCACCACCCTGCAACAGTTCGGCTCCGACATCTCCCCGGAGATAGGCGAACGTGTCCGGAGCCTCGTTCTCGGACTCGTGGTAAGCGTTCATTTCTAAGAAATTTCTAAGAACTCATCAGGAAGCAGTGTCTCTTTTCTGGGTTATGTACAACAAATTCAATTCAAAGGTATCCAAAGGCGGAACAGCTCAGTGGTATCAATTTCCAGAAATGTCCTGAGAAGGTCATGAGATTAGATCTCCCAGAACTCTTGATATTTGAAGCAACTCGAGAACTTTGGAAACTATCGGTAGTTTAAACTATTATAATTATATCAACCTTAATGGTGAATCTTGTTTCAGAACAATCACCTGTCCATAGAAGAATTCCACGCCAAACTGCAGGAAGCGACAAACTTCCCTCTTCGCCCATTTGTGATACCTTTCCTCAAGGCCAATCTACCACTCCTACAGGTAAACTACCATTCTTGTAGTTCTAAATGCTACATCTGCTCAACTACTAGACTGTAAATGACAAAAACAACCTTAATTTACAACCCTAAGTGGTACTCATTCTTCATCTAATTTCCTTGACTGTGATTGGTAGAGAGAATTGTTACACTGCGTACGCATGACTACACCTTAAAGGTACTCATTCGTGACCTAATTTCTTTGATTCTGATTGGTAGAGAGAATTACTACACTGCGCACGCATGGCTAAACAGACGCCTCAGCAGTACTTGCAGCACAATGAACATGTGCTGTTTGACCCCGCCCACTCCCCTCTGGAATCTCAGGAATTCACCAGCTCCGAACTCAATGAAAACGGCAAACGCAGATCCCCGGTCAGGTGAAACCATTGGTTCTAAGGGGAGGGGGCCGCGAGGGACGCGCCCCCTCCGGGCCACAATTTCTTTATTTTCATGCAGTTTTTGTATCCGCCAGTGAAAACGTTGTTTACACATATCTAACTGGATTGCTAAGGTTACACTGACATTAAAATATCTTTGATATTTAAAATTTTCCAAATTGATTTGGAGTGATTGTTAATTAAATGACACATGTTCACATCTGTTCGTGTTTTCACTATAAATAAAATATCTTGGATCTTCCATCTTGATAGCACAGTAATCACCAATCCAAAGTACTTTCGCCTCATTTGACGTTCGGGTGACGGATCGTTCAGTTAGTTTCTCAGACAACAAAGGAATCGGCGCACATTTGTACCGAAATGTATCTTTGGAATTTCAGTCGCCCGAAGGAGAATGGCGTTGATTCTCACCAGCACGCCGAGCACCCGGCGAAACGCCTCCACTCCATGGCGTCCCCGGGCAGCTCGAGCAGCAGGATCTCCCCGACCGGTGGGGCCCCCTACTCGGCCTTCCACGGGGGACCGATCAGGTAGGTGACCAGTTCAATCACTTTTGTATTCTAACGCGTACACAATTGAATATTTTTGAGGTCCTACGCGAAAGTGGAAAAACCAAAACAGTATAAATACAAATGTGACGTCGGGAACGGTACTTCGCATGCTGGCCCATTGCCACGTCGCATAGCATCATGACGTCATTTTGTAAGTATTACTGCACCTAGCGTTACGTGGGCCTTCTTATCACATACGTTAATCTGGCACAATCTCACGCGTCCCTCAACTCAATGGCTTAACTGACTTAAACGAACAAGCAACCAGCCATAGGCAAGGTCACCCTGCGATATCTGTGGAGAACATTATATGGACTCTATTAGCTACCTGGGTACAGTTAGAAGTGTCACTCATGCCCTGGTAGAAATCATGAGAATTACATCGATTTTTTTTCTAACAAAGAAGTTGTTGATGTAATATTCACTTTTCTGACTCATTCAAGCTTTTTTAAAATAGATCTAGATATTTAGACCAATTGGACCGGTTCATCAACTGACCTAATTTTGGTGTCTTCATGAATCACCAAGTCTGATAGGAAGGTTTATCAAGTGTGGTCACTATTCCAGCATTTAGACCAGTTCGTCCAATTCGTCTAAAATCTATTTTGAAAAAAAAAAACCATTGTTTTTGTCAGGTTGGAGGACATCAGCATGTCACGTGAGCTGCGTGAGCGGGAGCGCATGGAGCGTGAACGAGTCGACCGGGAACGACTGGAGCGTGAAAGGGAGCGTCATTTCAGCAACAGCTCCTACAACAGCAGTAAGTCACGTGTTTTATTAAGCTTAACTCAAGCTGCTACATTTTATGTGGATCTGAAATTGATGACCCAGGCTACTACGTTTAAATGTGGTCCTACCAAACGGCAACGCAATCGTTGATGGTGACGTTGCTGATGACGTTGTGCCTGAACAGACCCTTAAGACCCCTTCACACCGTGGGATTTTGTGCTGTTTGGGAATTTGGTTTCATTGTCGCATTCGCACCATGTGAACATTTACATTCAATCCAATTCAACTTATTTGCTGCGATAAAAAAATCGCAATCACAATCGTTTTCGTGTAATGTGAACAGGCCGTTAGGACGACGTATGAGTCATTTGATTTTCTACAATGGCCTACGTGTACTATTTCCTGTCACGGATCTTCATTCCGAAGTGAATTAAAAGATCGAGTCCTGATCGAGTTCTAATCAAACAATGAAACTCCTCTGTTCAGCTGGCCCCGTGTTATACCTTCTCTGGAAAGTAAAATCTAGTCTCTTCCTTCTCTGTATGATTTATATGTAAGTTATAACGTAGTCAGTAGACGGACATACTAAGGTCCATCCACACCGAACGACACCGTAACCTTAACATCGACGGGCGGTTCCTCTGATCAATTTCACGGACAGTGAAAGGCAGAATAGGTTGCATACCCGTTTTGTCCGTCAGCGTAACGGTATTCGTAATGGAGTCGCTTGGTGTGAACAGACCTTTAAGACTTGTTCACACCGAGCGTCAATGTTAACGTCAACGTAAAAATGCTACATTGACGGTCAAATGGGTATGTAACCCATTCTGCCTGTCACAGTCCCTGTCAAAAAAGATCAAAGGTACCGTCCGTCAACGTTACGTTGTGACGCTCGGTGTGGACAGACCTTTAAGCCTTGGTCACACCGAGCATCACCATTACCATCAACGTAAAAAACGCTATGATGACGGGCAAATTGGTATGCAACCCATTCTGTCCATCACAGTGCCCGTCAAAAAGATCAAAGTTGCCGCCCGTCAACGTTACGTTGTGACGCTCGGTGTGAACAGGCCTTAAGGTGTTTGATAATGGTGTAAGGGGCCCAGGTGTTTTTACACTAAGTGACTAATACTTAGTTTAATCACCTAATCTTGAGGCTCGGTTATTTGCTCTTTATTACTCTCCTTGTCGCACCTGTGCTCACTTCTTTAAAGCCTTTGTTTTGTTCCCATCTTTTCTTTTTCCACGATACACAATGCAGCTTCTAAAGAGCCAAGTAGGAAGCCACTACCGATACAACATTAAATATTGTGGAACCATTTTTCAAAATTTTGGGGCAGAAAAACAGGCTTAAACATTTTGCCAAAATTATCGAACTATTTTTGTACATAAATTCCGTACATTCCGGGGTATTTACAGAGAGCTAAGAGTTTTCCCAAAAATGGGTTTCACTGTATTTAGTGAATCCTGATAGAATATAAAAGTGGTATAGTTACCAGAGGCACTATCTGGCAATAAATACATTACCGGTCGTTTTAAAGAAAGTACATTTTCATTACTGTACTACGGTATTTATTGCCATTGACTTCACTGAGTAGATATCTCCCAAAATGCAGTAAGGAAAATTGTTTCTATGACTTTATCTGGGAATGCAAAAAATATTTTTGGAAATATAGTACCCCTAGTAACCATTTATGATTTTGTCTTTGTTCACTGAATTCAGCGGAAGTAATTTAGGGAAAACTCTAATAATTCCAGTTATGTGCTGCTTTGGAGCTAAATAGAAACAGAATGTTATTTCAAAGATTCAGCAAAGTAAAAATTTCGTGTTCACAACATGTTCTCAATTATTTTTTACGGTTTTTTCACAGCCTACCACAGATCTGAACAATACGAACCACTGGATCGAATAGAAGATGAGTGGAAACACATAGAAAACGTAAGTTAACTCATTCGAGTTTTCCCGAAACACGCAAAGTTGGCAATGTTGGCATTATTGCACAACTTTTGATGAAAATATCTTGGAAATAGATGCTGGCTCAATCAGTTTTCGTAAAAGTTTATATTTGTCTTGATACTTTCTATCAAGGTGACTTGTGACTAAATCTGAGTTCTTTTAAATTTTAAGCAAGACAGAAATGCCAATATTGCTAACTTTGTAACTAACCAAGTTTTGACAATACACCTCTGCCACATCTAACTGATCTGACAGATCCAGAAGCGGATTTCAAATTCTTACTATTGTATGTGTTAATTATTTGATGAAGTTACGCACAATCTGGAAATATTAAGTAACCTTTAAATTTTAAATTGCGATAATTCTTAAAACTTGCATTTTATTTGTGTCGGCGTCACAGATCTACCAGATTTGCTTATCATGAAAACCCCGATTGTCACCTAAAAGACCTAAGTTTTTTTTTATCTCTGATCATCCACCTGATCATATCTTTCGGTACATTTATGTGCCAACACTCGGTCGATGTCCTTACATTGATTGCTCACTTTACAATACACATCACCTACATTGGAGAACAATGAATTGTAAGGCTAAAAAATATGACGTTGCGTCGTTGACCCAATTGCTGGCACGTAAATGACGTCACGACAACATTCTCGTGTAAACAAATT
>JBCAUG010150184.1:0-20488 GCA_038406175.1 Haplosyllis leylae | reverse complement strand
GCCCATTGACTAACATTGAGTCAGAAATTATTGAGATCTCCGCAAACGTCCGAAATTTGTGATGTTCCCTCAGGGTGCTTAAGCTATCATGGGCCTTTGCGGAAAGAGTTCATCTTGCCAGCCCGGAAACATACCGTTAGTCTCCAAGGACATTTCTGTGGTGGCAAAGTATTAAGTTGGTTTTGTAAAAACGAATGCCAGGAAAGTCATTTTACGGCTCAGACATAGTCCATCGGCAAACCCACTGAGAATCGAAGCTGCATATTTTACAGCATTGTTAAGCAATCCAGATGGCTCATGTTCGGAACATTAGATACCAACAGCGAGTTATATCACTGAATCCCATGTAATATATAAATGTAATGTAAAAGATACTTGTGGGTCTAAGATCAAAATTCAGTAATACAATTTGTGCCATTTATAAAGCTTTTAAAAGGTTTCCAAACAAACAGGGATGGTGTATATTCTTTTTGTTGTCGCAATTTTAAAAGAGCGATTGCCACGTTGCTGCTGATTATCAATCTGTTCTACAATTTTTGGCGTTTTTCAAATTAAAATTAAAGCACATATCGATTCTTTGAGATACGATTCAAGTTTTGCAAAACAAATCTCTTCTCGTTACCAGCCAAAATGTGCCAATCACGTCTTTCCTTACTGATTTCTCATGGAGTTCATGAAAAGGTTCAGATGTCGGTCTTTCGCTGATTGGCTCAAAAGAAATGATGTGGAAAACCTCTTTCGAATAAATAAATAAAGCTTCATATTAAATATTAGATATTCAAAAAAGTGTTTAATCCCATTTTTTCCATCTGTAAATCAATTGAATTTATCCCAGACTTTTCCTGTTCATGTTCATTAAGGAGGGAGGAAAAGTTCTTTAATTTCCATTTTTCCATAAAGTCTGCAGTGACAGCGTTGGCTCCCAGCGTGAAATTAATGCAATGGCAAACATAAAATTCAAAAACAAATTTGAAAAAAAACAAGACTTTCTTCACAGTATGCTTTACAATTGCCCAACAATTACCGTTGAATAATCACACTGAACAGGTTCCGGGGAGAGTCAACATCTTTCTGATATTCCCCAATCCCTCTTCTTAAAACATACATGTACCACTTGAATACAGGAGAGGGAAGCAGAAAAAACCATACTGTCAGCTGAGGCAATCAATCAAAGTCTCCTACTATGGCAATTTGCACCAGGAAATTTCACATTTCTGGCCGCTTGGTCCCCATGTAAATGTCGAAGCTACTTTAAATATTTGGCCATGTGCTTCGTTTGGAAAACATAGCACAAGACCGATAAAGACTAAAAAAGTAGGCGACTTTACCATCTTTAGATTTTGTTTTGTGTGTAATTTTTTTCGGAGCCACATCAATCCATGCACCCTCAAATATCGCAATGTTTTCAATAACAATACGAATTGGGTTAATGACGCTTTCCTCTGAAAGGATGGAGAATATGCAGAAAGGCTCTAGTGGACACCCTTTGTAATGGATTTGATGTCGCAATACTAGGAGGAAGAAACGCATAACTGGGCCAACTAGGAAAAGGATTTTTGCTGTCTTATGATACTTTTTACCAAAGACTCTAAGAAACCTTTTCTTCTCTGCGTCCATTTAATAAGATATCCACTTCAGGTTCTTCAAAAATTTTGTTCATCCAAGACTGGAATCAAATCATCCCTGCCCTCTAAATTGACAGCAGAGGAACAGATCCACTTTCCAATGTCCCTGAAAAACTTCACTGCGACAAAACAAAAGCAGTTTGTGTGTGGCTAAATGAGCAGGTTACATGATTATTGTAGATCTATCTTATATTCATGGTGTAATTATCTATTTCTTCATGAAGGACCCCAATTTGCACAGGGTAATCACTTCGGCTCTGCAACGCATCGTCACATGCACTCATACCTCTTGTGTGATTTAAACCAGCACACATCTTCGGTGTTTCCGCGGCTTTGCCATTTAGCGCCACCTCTGCCCGAGAGTCGAAGCAACGGGTGATATATGAGTTGTGGGAGCGTCCAATGAGAGGTAGCGCCCATCACAACCTTGGATCTGCGCTCTCGATCATGTAATGCAATCAAAGATGGTTGGGCTGGAAACATAGACCCAAGTCGCAATGTCAAAAACATTGCACCACTCTGATGCCCAGAGGCTTTATTGCTCTGCTGTCTCAGCTTCAGCACCATAATTGAAAATTATATCTTATTTGCCGCCAGTGTTACCCAGTGAGAATTGTTATGTCAGCTAAAATGGAGAATCTTTGCAGCAAGGGATTTACCATGGTGCTCTTCTTGTTTGACCTTTCCCAGATTGAGTATCAATTGAAAATATGATCTGATGATACCTTGTTTGGAAGAAACCATCAAGATTAGATCCAGTTTTTCAAATTCCCATTAGCAATGTGGCCACTCTTGTAGTTTTTGTCAACATCAGGGTTTTTTTGCCTTTTAAGTTTTATTTTTAACAGGAATAAGGTATCAATAATTTAGAGCGGGCGTGTGTAGCCCATGACATAACAGATATCAGTTGGAATTGACTTTTATGGAACGTGGCCCTTACTTTCGTGAAGGGGGAGAATCGATGCTACAGAAAAGTCATTTTAGGTCTACAAGAAACAAGTGTGCTTTATTCCGCCGATCCGTCATGAAGAACCGGAAAGTTCTTGCATGTTTAATTGTTTTGTCGGGCCAGTTGGTGATTCGCTAGATGTTCTGTTTTTGTAGTTGTGACGTGCATTCCTTTTAAGCACTGTACAAGTAGTCGTGCAATAAAGCTTCCCGGAGTTATATTCGAAATATGTATCAATAATGTGATTTTGCTGATGATTTAGCCCGACATTGAGCACTGTAAGCATATGAAAGATAATAAGCTTACTGTGTCAACAGTTCCCTCAACTTTAACTTCGGGGGTCAGTCGAGCATTCTTAATGTCCATTGGGGATGCTAACTCCTCTCTCATCCGGAGACAACTAAATTTATTGCAGTGCCTCAGCAGGCATTGTCCTCTTTGCATTATTTATCTCTATCCTAAATCATTTAATATGGCCGGTCATTTTGTTTGCACGGCTTGCTCAAAGGTGGTTGATGGGAGAACCGAGCCGAAGCTGCCGACGTCATGAGGCGCTCACATACCGTTCTCACGCTGGACTCAGGAAACACTGCGCATTCACCAAGAAACCACTTCCCGTCATTTGCAATGGAAGTTTCTACTTGAGAGAAAAGAATACACAAATGAAAATCATATTCACCAGCACAATCCCCGAATGAGCTGGTTTGGTGTTTCCTGGGCTGTGTGGCCTTGCAGCGCACTTTATGGTTCAAAAGAACACGGGCAGAATAGGAATGTCTCCTGAGGGATATATGTAGTTGTACCGGGGTAAGTCGTAAAAGAAGCTCGAGTGTCTGTGACTTATCTCTATTCATCTTTTATTTATATCCCATTTCCACCATATGATAACAGCGTAATAGCTTATTGTCTTTTTATGCAAGAATAAACAATGGCTGCCTCATCCCAAACAGGTTTTGCCCAGAAATATTAATGTTGGACTTGTATGTTGTGTAATTTCAATAATGGGCAACAAAACGGCTGCGCAACTTGCACACATCATATTTCGTGCTTTTGATTCTCTGAAAAGTTTCTTCCCGGAGGAAGATGTTGCGACTTTGGGAGACAGAAGAAATAATATCCTCAGGAAATGTTAAATTATGAAACAGAGCCCAGTGGAAATGAAGTCTCTGGCTTGAGATTCGTGACACTTAATTATTAATAATGAAGCTCACAAAGCACATGCATCTTTATCCTCAAACCTTATCAAATTTGCCACCTAGACAATATCAAAGAGATTCTTTGTCATTTAAATTTTTGTGTTCAAGACAGATCAAACGGATACTGACAACTCTGTGTTCCATCCAATTACAGACAATAGTAAATGTTACTTGGCATAAAAGAAATGTTAAATCTATTGAAAGGTGACATGAAACTAGCCTCAGCTAAAAGACGAGATGTAACTCTGCGATATTGTCCTCTGCACCAGAATTTTCCCAAAAAAGCCCTCAATAATATTTTTTGGGAATTGCCAATCTCAAACAATTGCCAATTTCTCCAACACGAATCACTCATTTTACGATGCATTCTTAGATTAGTAGGCTAATTAAACGAGGCACTATTGCCTTTTTAAGTCAACAAACTCCTTCAGCCGAAACATAAAATGGGAAATTTCCTGTACTCTGCAGACATTCCAATTCCCAATTTATCTTTTCCTCCCTAGGAAGGAAGTTTATGATGGAGACAGATACAGCTAGATTCAATCATTGTCCCCAAACATCTCCGCCAAAACAGCACATGTTAATTTACATATAGACTAATGTATTGGTAACACGTTCGGACGGTCGTTTCCGTTTTTAGTCCCGAGACTCATTCACTTGTATTACTTTCAAGTGGATGGAATCAGCGCGAGACAGGCTAGTTCAGATGGGGTTAGTTGCGCCAAGGGAACAGATTTTCCGAAAAAGCGTGTCCCACGTTTGGCCCACAATACGGAACCTGACGAGAGATTAATGCCCAGCAAAATCCCATTCGGCTGTCTATTGAGTGAGAAAATATGGCAGTCGACTAAAGCTCCTTGTGGCTCATCAATGTGCTGGATTACTGTAGTTACAGATGTACATGAATATATGATTAGAATGGAACTACTGGGACCAAACAGTGTCGACAACGAACTCTTTTAGTCTGTCTCACAACGTAATGCATAGCATAATTGTCTAATTTGAGAACTTAGTACGTTAGTTGAATTGCACGCTGAAAATGCTTGAAATATTTGTGCGTAGCTGTTACTCAAAGTGAAGTATGCCCATTCTGGCCACTTTGCCATAAATCTCACCGAATTGTCTATACTTGAGTGATTTAAAGATTTCTCCAATGGAATTGAATTTCAGCTGGTCAAAATTTATCAGTTCAATTTTGAAAAAAACCCTAAATATATCCGATATTTTAGCTTACAAGCTGTGATGGAATAAGTTTCAAACTAGGTTATTTGCAAAGAAAAAATACATCTATTTGACATTCATTTTTCAATTGGAGGGAAAGTGTATTCCAATACAAAAGAACAAATACAGAAAAGTGAACTCTCAGGGTGCTGCTCAAACAACTCCCAGCAGACTGAACACTTGTATTCCATACATGTATCACAGACAGGGATAACATGCTCATTATGATAGTGCTTATATTCTGGATAGCTTCATCTTAATTAAAGTGTCAGTCAATAGGCATAAAACTATGGTTAGTCGGACATAAAGCTGGGGAATCTTCGCTGTGAAAGACGGCTCCGCTGCTTCCTTACATTATTGTTAATCACGTTATTGAAGCACACTGCGTTTATTATGACATTAATTTGACCTAAAGCGCTCTACTGTCCTTTTATGGAGGTTCAGGACCTCTAAGTCATTTCAAATGGGCCCATGTGTGCAAATTGCAATGCATTCTGTGCAAGTTTACATGTGCGTGTACATGTAGCTAAGGGATCTGTCAAGTCTTGGAAGCAAATTGGCTAAATCCCAGTTTATGGGGGCAATGATTTGGCATCAGGGAAGAGATCCTCTGTGTGTGGCACTCACATCATATTTCATTTCCATTAATGAGTTCATGGAAATGGTACAGATTAAAAGTGTCAACATAGACTGGAGTGCACGCTACACCCAGAGAATCCATTGCAGCCTTGCTATCTAAAGTAACACTTCATTGACTATCTAAATAGACATAAGGTCACCAGGTGTCAGTAGACAGCTAGTATTGTAACTATCTTCTCTGACTACTGTAGACATCAATAGTACCCTATCCTCTTTCCACTGGTCACATTTGGCCTTCATGTAAGCCTGTTTGTTTTATGCCTCATAGGCACTGGACTATAAATATATTATGCAGGCTTTCTCCTCCCATCTCCCTATCCAATTACACCCACTGACGGAGTATCCCATCTTCGGTCATTATTAGCAATACCTATCTGAAATTCATTTAGAAGCGGCCTCAGTGGTCGTGGTTTGACACCAAGTTTTAATCATTTCTCCATTTCTCCATTGCTCATTCAAGACTGTTTTGTAACTGTTGGGAACGAAATTGTTTTTCTATTGCGTTCAACACATTGAAGCAAATGACCCTTCACTCGTTTCGTAAGGTTTTGCCATGTGAAGTAAGAAAATAATTTCAAAGGCCAAATAAATTCAATCTACAAGATAAGAAAAGGTATTTGTCTGACTGTCTCTTGCAGTGGTCAGGACGGTTGATGACAACAGCCGCTGCGGTGCCGGGGTCATTTTTCACTATTTTTCCGTGCTTGAAATTACCCAATGTTTAAAAGATTTAATCAGATAGGTCGACGTTAGAAACATTAATTCAAGTAATTTACTGCGACGAAAATAACGCCAAATTAAAGTTTGACAACTTTTCTTCTGTCCGAAGTATTTGGAAACATTTTAGTGATTCCAGAAATGTGTGTTTGTTTTCATTTTCTAAAGCTAGACCACGGCAAAGCGTCTTAAGTGGGCTCAGTCTGCAACTGGCTTAATTTGACGTGCAGCTATGGTAGGGAATATTAATCATGTCGCCCAGAGTGGAGTAGTGGGAGGAAACTGGTCAGTAGAAAGAGGCACACTGCCTGCAATGTGATAAACTACAGGTGAAAATCACTGCAGGGTGCCAGCAGGAAACACCATAATGTGTTCCATTTGAATAGTTTCCCTTTTACCGGTAGGGAACCAGGTCCTGTTAAAAGCACTTGTGCGCAACTAATCTTTCTCACAAACAGGTCAGTGCAGCGGAATGCCTTTCGCACTTCGGTCCTCCTCTATTTGTCTGTATGGTAGTGCTGATTAGAGAATTCACAGAAGCACACAAGGCGTCGAAGAAAGATAGAGATACCAGGGTACATAGGAAAAAGAACGGTCATTAAGCACCTTATTCTGATATTCATGGTTGTCCACTATTTCAAGGGCCATCAATGGGAAAACAAACCCGACTGTCAAAGCCAACAGCTGAAAAGTATACAATAAGTAAACAATAATCAGACTCATCACTGGCATTCCCTGTAATCATAAGCATTCCATGAAAGATGGCATCTGAAATGATACCAGCTATGAGCTCCCAATCATAATTTTTCGCCTTTTGTTAGTCTTTTTTTCATCCTCGCCTCCTTCTTCTGCAGTCAGGCAACCCCTCATTATTCACCTGCTTTTACTTCATGAGGAAGATAACAATTGGTCCCCCGCAACATGTCCCTTTTCCGTCTGTACACGATCTGCTTCTGTATATTTAGTTAATGTTTGCCGACCATGGCTGCGCAAATGGGTTTTGCATTGCAAATGTTCGGAACTCAACCCACGTAACGCAGTCTGTGATTTACTTCTTGTACTTGAACAAACTAACTTATCTAATCTGTGTACAATCGAGCTGTCTGTCCAAGTCTCACAACAGACTGTCCGGACCCATTGTGTACGCAATGAATTGGAAAGTAAACGTAAGTTCTGATAAGGAAACGACATCAAGTTTTCCGTGCTACTTTCTTTTAAAGAGTAAAATGTAAAAGTCCAAAATAGAAAGGAAAACAGATAACAAAGAATAAAATAAAAATCTTTTAGGATTTTTTTGAAGAAAGGAAGAAAAACATAACATACAAGGAAACAACAAAATATACTCTTGATAGAATAAATGAAAAGAAATAGTTCATATCTTTACAGGATCAAAATGTTAGACGACAAGGACTTTCTGAGAACGAGGTAAATTAAATTGTTACATTTCACTGTAACTATGACGATTTCCCAAAGCATTTGACAGTTTTAGTTCATACATATCTGGACACTCATGTTATTTGGCATAAAAGAATCAATAAACTTACCTGCAAAAATTACATATTTTTGTCACTTTCCACTGGTTTGTGACTTACATTATATCTAATCCGCTAGACATCTATTATGTACTCTACCGCATATTCCACATTTTGTAGCATGCATCTTTGCCTTTTCAAATTCTTTTCTTGAATAACGGCATGCATTCTTTTTTACCTTTACTGTAATGTATTCATAGTTAGAAGCTAGCACCAAAGTAAAAAATATCCGCACCTTTAACGAAAGTACAAAATCCTTCTATGACACAGACCTATGATGTCATACTACTGCCTAATGTGACATCATCATGACTAATACAAGACATCACATGTGCACATCAACTGATGACATCACAGGTTTGTGGCCACAAACTTACCCTCAAGATACGTGGGAGTGGTTTCCTCTCCTGTTATGAGGAGAGGGTGTGCAGCATCTGTAAAGAGAAAGAAGCAATTATTGTTAATCGCATGGCTATCATTTCGAAATCAAGGTGATCAAAAAACAAAGAATAAATTTTTTTAATAAAAATTTCTGAACCATTGTGAACGAGTTTGAAAGCGACCGTTTCAAATGTGACCGAACTAAAATCATTAATATTTGCTAACTTCTTTCACTATTTTTAGAAGAATCATATATCTTAAAAGTTAAATCTAAATCAACACCATAAATAAATGAGATAAATATCAGACTTGGACTTTGAGCATGTGGATATATTTGATATTTTCTGTTAACGAAATGGAGTACATTCGAGGAAAGGCAAAGTGAGAATAAAACTTGGCTGACTTCTCATGAAGTAACTTTACTATGTGTGTAATAACAAACTAATGAGAAACGTCTGTCTTCATTAACTGACACTGACTTCTGCTTTATTATTTCATTTTTTACATTCATCTGTTCGGTGTTAGAGCCGATGGTTCAGTTTTCATTAGCTCCCAAGCTTACTAATTAAGACCACTGTATGCTGCTGGCTTATGGATGATGCATACTGCGTAGAATAAAAGAGAAAAAGCAATAAAGCCAAGCATTTAATAAGAGAATGTCTTCCCTGGCCCACATTTTTGCCCACGTAATGGCATTTTCTTTCTAGTGCTTTGCTGATTGCAGCATCAAGAAACGTTGGCAAAGAGATCTATGCAGTCTATGCAATTAGTGGTGAATCTGCTTAACTACCACTTATTTACACTGAAGAAGATTCATTTTACAAGTGAACACGAGTAAATATTGACAGAGTCAGACATGATTTCAATGCATTGAGATGCCTTCAATGCCCAATTGATGATGTCTTCCCAGAAGACGGAATAGGCGGCGTTTTGGTGTTCAATTGTGCCGATTGTAACAAGATGAACTAGATATCGCTGATTGCATTTGAAACCTTATAAATTTCACTTTATTGAGTGAAACCTTGATGAAAATGATAAGTTCATCGTTAAATTCTAATTCGCTGATTTATCCGAAGTGCAGTCCTTAGAAATGGGTCAGGTCAAGTCATTGACCCTTTCTCTAAAGTTAGAAACAACTTCACTTGGGCAAACAAGTTTGACGACTTGCCTTAACTTAAACGTGTTACTTCATGAGTCAGATGGCAGCGATGATTGATGAAACGGCTCAAGAAGTCCTCGTCTGCAATTGGATGTGGAACCATTTCCATGTCTTTATTACGGTTGAATTGCGACGGGACAGTAAAAAATGATAAAACGGGCAAAATGAGCCTTTGTACATTGAATTACAAATGGAAACGGCTCAAAGTACACGCCAGTGGCTCAGCTCGTTTCTCATCGTAGGAGCCAGGTGAAAGGCAGCCATCAATCCAGCTTGAAATTGTTCCCCACCAATCTGACGGAGCCACAAAATGAGAGAGAAGGGAGAACTGCCCCCGTTACAACACGTGACCCAACACAGTATGATCATGTCAAATTTGTATATGTTAGACATGTCATTTTCCAGGGTAACTTGTTTTCCCAAGTCGACTGTAAGGCAATTGATTGCAACAAATGTTCAGGATAAGGAAAATATCCTTCTCATATTGTTGTCCCAGAAATGGATATGACTGTAGGTTTAGCTGTTGATAAAGTAAATACTTCTCAAACTAAGTGATTTCCATTCGAGTAATGTTCAAATATTGGACCTTTTTCTTCTTTAAATCACCTGTTTGTTCAACGTAAATTGTTCTCCTTTAGCATGTATTAATTTGCAGCCATTTGCTTTCTTGAATTTAGTTCAAATAACTTGCACAATTGTAATTGTGTGCATAAGTTTAAAGTTTGTGTTTTCAAAGGTAATGGTGCAATATTGTCTGTTATTTTGTGAACGACAATGAGACTTTTTTCGATCCAACATTTATATCAAAAACGGAAAGTGAAAAATGAAGATGAGGTGATATGTTGACTTTTTACTAACCTAAGATTGGATTTGATTTTCGAGAGATATCTCTCTTACTGGTGACCGCTTATTACATGTCACAAAAAATATATACCATAACCATGCATGACATCCTTCCTATCTTCTTATGTCTTCGGATATCTCTGAGAAAACATTACTTAAATCGGAAGTGGCTGAATAAATCAATTTTCTGGCACATGGGAACTGACTAGTAACTTCATTTAATCACAAGGCATGTTGACTCAAAGTCCAGAAACCTAGCATTTCCTTTAATGTTAGACAGGCATTGGGTTTTTCTGGGATTATTTTGTCTGACAAATTTAACTGGTATGAGAAACGTGTCAATGTAAAGTAGATTCAGTGAGAAAATGTGATTCCTGGTACACTGCTGGTCTAAAAGGAAATGCAAGATAAGTTACCTGTTTTAAATTCATACCAATTCAGAAATCCAGACAAAATGACATTTTCTGGAAAAAATTTGAGAACTGTGCACAGCAGAACCAGCATATTGTTACCCTAAATGGACATGTTGAATTGAATTTTGTTGTGCCTTTGTGTAAGCTTTTGATTTATGAGTGGAATTTAATGTCAAGTTCTGTTTTTTGTCATATTGATAATCCACAGGCACTAGACTGTTCGGCAAGAACTGTTCTCTGGAACCATAAGCCTACACTCCAATCAACATTATAATACATCAGCACATAGAATTCCAAGGAACCACAGTCGAATGGTGAGGTAAATTCTGAACAGATTAACCATCCAGAAAGAGCAATACCTCCAGCACAGCCGGTGTGAACTACGACGATCTGGCTTGCCTTATTCTTACTTTCTCCTTGTTATTCGCTACTTCCGCACTAGAAAGCAACCGTGTCAACTCGACTTGAGTCTAGAGTCTAGAGTCTACTCGACTAGAAAACCGACAGTAATTTTTTTAAATACTTGTGTCCACTTTTTTAAATCATAGACCGAGGTTTCAAAAGAGCAGCTTGCTATACTAACGAGCTTCATTTCTTCTAAGAAAACATGTAGAATATAGACTTAAGCAAGAAGAATAAATGTACATAATTTAAAGGATCATATAGATAGTTAGGAAATAGACATCAATTGATCAAATGAATAATTTTCTTTCGCGTGAATTGTTGTGATAAATAAATCCATGACATAAGCGTTATTTCATAACTTAGCTGACCGCTGGGAATCCATTTGGCAGCTATTTCATATCATCAGCGAACCTTTATGAAAAGCTATGACTTGCTTTAAGAGGACCCACATCATTCAAAAATAAGTAAAATCCGGGCTGACTGCCTTCCTAGATAGTTTTTTGTTGCATACAAATGGGACATTGAGTGAATTGATTAATGTTGGGGTGTGATACTATAACATTTCGTTATGTTTCACCAGGGTGTATACAAACCCATATTTTGTCTGCGTGAAAATACTACAAAGTTCTAAGCCGAAACAACTTCCTGAGCAGACAGACAATGAGCTTAGAAATGGTCTAAATCGGCAAAGATTACTGATTAATGTAACCCTATTGATTGAATCAAAGACTAATCAGATACTATTAATTAGCAATTTAGGGAGGTACATGATTGGCTCGTAGGTTCTTGGTCACTTCCATAATGAAATAATTAACACAATTGGCCCAGCTTTAGTCAAAGTCGGTTTGTGTGAGTGTAATTGTTAAAAATTCAACAAGTAAGTTGGGAGACTATCCAAAAGAGAGTGCAGAATATTTGACATAATTTGGAAGGTGAGAATGATTATGAATAAAAGTGGATTACTTACGCATGCAGTGCCTGTCCATAGTGCCACCACAGGGTCTGACCTCATAATACGAACCATTGCATGGTGTGCATTCTGGAAGTATACAAATGATAAATTGTTATTTTTGGTGAAAATATTATGGCAGGTTAATGAACATAAAATTCGTTGAATGAATATTACATGTACACACATAAAGTAATAGAAGAGATAAATGTAACAATGTTAATGGCAAAGAAATCAATAAGTCATAAAGTTTTATCCTCTTTAGGAAACGATTTCTACTGAACTAAAACCTGAAGCCATAACTGAACTACTTTACAGAAAGAAGTGCTGCGCATCTCGTCATGAAGTTTTCAAACCATTTAGGACAATTTAAAACCAACCGGATGGTCCATCATGCAGACCGTGACCTGCATAGACTCTATCGTGCAACACAGATTTGGAATACGTGAATTTCATCCAAATGGTCATTTAAGGGCAGCTGTCAAACAGCAATCTCAAAATCACAGTTGACCGAGTGAATATATGTGACACGATAAGGAAAAACAGATGCGTAGTGCAAGCGCTCTTCCGAGAAGCAGCTGGCATTACCGTTTAATTGAACGATATCTTGTTTTCTGAACGTGAATTCAATTAGCATTTATGCCAAGGACAAATTCCAGACTTCCATTCCATTACACTTCACCTTTAATAATTCCTTTGTTCATAGTTGGGACAATAAACAAAGACATTTTCTGATTAAGAAAATCTGTCTCAATCAACTCGTAATTTGTAATAGCTTCAGTAAATAATCTGGAAACCGCAGAAATGCACTGCTAATGTAACTGTACAGTATAATTTACAACTGAAGGACAACACAGGTCTTGTGAACTGTTGCCTCTTATCGCAGATTTATAATTGACAGGAAACGTTTCTATTCCAGTCACAAAATTCACACGGTTCCAAATCAGTGTGGGTTTAAGTCGAACCAATTTGCCTTTACACCAGACGATAATTTCAATCCAATCTAAGTTCCCCACTAGATCACTTAGAATTACCACTCACTACACATTCCTTGTAATCAGTTCCACGAGCTCCACGGGTATATTTATGTCAAAACGGAATGAATATTTAAAATCCAATTTGAAATAAAGAAGGCTTGTTGAATGAAGAATTGGCTATTGTGCACATCAAAACGAAGTTGGAATTGAATACATTCAACAGATTCACAAGTGGCATCACTGCAGTGCTCAACTTTTTTCAAGACAACAGGAAAATGAGACAATTCAGATAGGCGAATTAGTATTGCAGAACACACGTCTTCTTCAATTCAAAAACTTTCGGGGAACCAGCGTTTCCAGGATTCAGACCAATACAGTACTAACAACAGTAAGCCACTGTGTAAAAACCTCGTTACAAATAAATAGACGTAGAGGACAGCTATCCTTAAACGGCCCCAAACAAAACAGCCTTGGCAGACTGATTAGTGTATTGTGGAAAATTGTTCACCTTCATTGCCACTCAGACGTGGACTGTCTTGCGACCTCTTTAACCATTCTGGCCACATCTGTGTGTAGGAAAACCATCCATTGCAATACAGGTTTGATAGCTTTACCATATTAGTTTGCCCTTTTGTGCCCATTTAGCATAATGTGATAATATTCCGGGACGAATAATTCTAGAAATTGAAGTTATTGTTCCATTATTGCTAGGTTCTTTATCAAAGTACAAGAGGCTGCCGGTGAAGACGTTTCTCTCCTACACATAACCTTGAGAAAGTTTCTTCAATGGATGATTTAAATACATAGTTCTTCGTCTATAATGTAAACCTGAAATCTTTAAAACAGTGCTCAATGGTTGGTTTATTTAACTTTGAAAAACGAGACCAGACCAATATACACATACCAAATTTCAATTTTATAGAATCAATTATTAATCATTGATGCCATTTTATGCAAACTACATATTTGACATATGTATCTCATTTCAATAAACTGTCATAATATCTGCTGCAAATATCCCAAACATCTCAGTATGCACTGGAAAATTTGTTACATAGTTTGAAAGGTTTGTATGTTTGGGTTTTTTGCCAAATATACTTTGAAATTAATTTTCTAAGGAATGGACAAAAATTAAAATAAAAAAAAAATTTGGGGACTAAAACTCAATCAGTAATTTCTGACAACTGTACACAAACGTGTTTAAACAGGTTGAAAATCCCATTAAAATCAGTAAATTTTGACATCTTGTCAGAAATAACTGAGCAAAATGAAGTAATCAGGACTACTAATTGGACATTAGTCAAATTTTCCTGAGCATGTGAATGCTTTTTGTCATTTTCAACTTAGGTGTAAACTGAAAACTTGAATTATGGCCACATGACTTGGATTACATCACATTCATACAATTTTTATTGGTTACAAGAACTAGTTTGATAAGTCCACCAGTGGATTCTGCATAGATATCTAATTCAAAAAATGAAATTCCTGTAGACTCACATGGTAAATTCAGAGTCAGAATTTACTGATTTCTCCATTTTAGCCAAAATTACTGATGTTCCTTCAAAGTGATAAAGGCCGATTTCTTCAAATTCATATAAGATGCACTAAAGATGTAAAATAATGTATGAAAATATTTTTTCCTTTCTAAATGATGGGCATAACAGTTTTAATTCCAACTAACTGGGAATCAATTGTAAAATAGAAGCTATCATTCATCCAAATAACACTTATTTATCAGTGAAATCCATTACTTTTACAATATCACAAACATTTCTCTCAATAATATAGTGAGGTAAGCAAGGTTTTGTAAACAAGGTAATTAATTCTTTATTTGGACCGAGTACAAACTGTTTGCTGTTTCTTTGACTGACAAATGATTTTATTGGTTTTCTAAACATAATGTAATTAAATGCAACAACTGCTATTGGTTAGATCAATTAGATCCCTCCAAACTCCATTTGAATATTTACGTTGTTGTATTGATATTCCCCATGTTGTTGGTTTTTAGCTAGTACCTCATATGCCTATTTATTTGTAAAGGACCGAATAAGATGTTATAGAACTATGATTCTTTCGTTGTCTAGAATGCATTTCCTGAATTCTTTTAATTGAGAAATTACACGTAGTCAACGAACAATTGGAATGTTTCGCGTGAACTATTTTTAACATTTGCAAGCACCTTCAGTGGGACCGACAAGTCTAATGTTACAACAAGTAATGCATGTTGATATATTATGGAAAACATAAAGACACAGCGGTCTACCAGCTTTGCTGAATCAATTAGGCTTTGAAATTATGGCGTAGGCTGATCTGACATGACTGTGAGTAATGGATACTGCAAACAGATATCATTATGACAAAAGACACATCATAAAGATATTAAAAAGAATGTATCTGGAGAATACTTATTCGAAAACAAACAGACAGATCATTCCTTTGGGCACGATCTATAATTCAACTTAGACACAGAGACATGAATGATTCAGAGTAAATATTTCTTTTATTGTCTCAAAAGCTACTTCCATCGGCAACCAACAGTGGTCATTTCTGGTTTAAACGTGGTGAATTAGTCAAATTAGTCCCATCACCGCAGTCTCTTTATGTCCGAAAATGTCACGTTTTGAAAAGTAGGTCAATTGATCCATTCCTCATTTCCCGTCAGCACAATATTTTACTCAAAGTGAACGTGCCAAATATACAGTGGCAAAAGTTAAATAAATTGCTTCCTCAGTGTCCACAACTCTCTCCGGACAGAGATGCCACTGGAAGTTACCAAGCATTAAATCAAGAATCTTCTCGGAAGGATGGTCGCAAATGCACTCTTTCTCATCTCTGAATGAGATAGCTGCGAAAGGTGAAACATCATAGAACCCCGAACAAGCACACGATGAGTGGAGGCTATAAGATATATTGAGTGGATAAGTCTCGGTATATTACAAGTTGCCAACTCTCCAGAGTACAAATTATTGTCTTCCCAAACAAGCTTAAGACAGGCAGGCAGTATGACATTTATCCATGTGTCCACTTGCGCTGGGCGCAATGAGCAGCCATTTTCTCACACACTCCCCAAAATGTCCTTGCAAATTTACTACACGGAATAAAGTTGAACTGAAAATAGACTGTAATAACAGCTTGATTTCCGGGCAGTTCATCTGCATAAAAAGATCATTCCTACACTTTTTTCCAATGCATCTATTTGTTTACTAAGTAACAGCATAAAACTTAATACTGGTCTGTATTATGAAAATATCAGTATGATAAAAACTTTATCAAAACCAAGCTTGAACAACATAATGTAGTTAAGTCATCCCTGAGGAATTGCCCATGGGTCTATCACATCATAACTTAGGAATGATTGCTATTTACTTCATGTGGCTAAGAAAATGGGAATTGTCAAACACGGGTGTTTGCAAGCGTGTTTCTGGAAATGAAAGTCACATCAAAGTGTGAATACTATAGAAATCCATCTCACACAAACTCTAATCGACAGTTAAAATACAAATTTGGTATTTCACACAAAGTTAAAGACACGAAGTATTGGAAACCTAAACCGTGCTAGTTAATCTAGGTATCGTTCCAAACAAGTTTCCTCACGTTTCTGTTCTTAATACTAGAAATTTTAAGACAATTTTTTTTATTATTGCTAAATATTGATAATACTTTGATTTTTCGTCAAACTCAACCAATCCTTTAATTTTGTTAGACAGTTTAACCATTTCAATACCAAGGCTGTCACTGTGACAACTCTGACCAAATTTGATCTGGGCACTTATGGGCTCTAACTAGGCTCAGTCTGGAACACTGAAATAAAGTGCGTGGGAGAGAACTAAACTTTAGGGATAAAAATGACAAATGTTTTTGGTTTGTCTCAGGTCTCAGTGTCCTTAAGAGAGGTTGAATGAATTCTGTGCCATTTTTTAGTTCATCATACAAACATGATATCCTACATTATCAATGCTTACTACTTAGTAGCACCTCATACCACCTGACTATTAGGCCCCACCAGATTTCCTTATTTTTATAATTTATCTGAATTATCTGAATTTATATTTCAGCTTAACATTCAATTCCGGTTTGATATGTTACTGAGTATTGTGCAATCTTATGTAGGACTGATGGTCCCCTTGTTGGACTACTGTGGAGGTACGCAAAACTAGTGTTGCCCTGACTTTGAACCATTTTATCAGTTCAAAATCTAAAGTTGTTTCAACAACTTAACACAAAACGTATTGCCTTGACATGTACATGCCCATCCCTTAGTACCTAAAATCCACCATTTTTGATAAATATGTTCAAATCGAACCACACAGCCAAGAAACCATAATAAGGTTTCTGAAACATGTATTCTTGTGGGTACCGTGTAATTTGGAAAAGTTACTTCGAGACTGAAGTAAACTTGATAACATAGTAATGGGCATTGCCTGACTAAACCTTAATCGGATACAATCGACAAGAAAACATTGGAAGGTCAGAGTTTTGATATTCAATTCATTTGAACAGACCCATTGCAATTCATAGGAATTTATTCACAGTTCAATAAGTTAAGCATCAAAATCGAAGACTTGAAAGTTTGAAGAAGAACTTCCAAAATGTTTGTAGCATTGAAAAGTACACAGCCAGTTCGTATTAACTGCTGTAAACATATTTTAAACAAGAAAGTCCTCCTGCGTGAACGCAAGAGGCATACCGCCCGCTGTGTAGCAAGTGATCGTTCAAATGTTCTGTTCTGGTGGACTTATCAACTAGTTCTTGTAACTAATAAAAATGTATGAAAGTGATATAATCCAAGTGATGTGGTCATATTTCAAGTTTTCAATTTACACCTAGGTTGAAAATGACATGGGACATGAGACATGGGAACACAAGAGGCATACCGCCGCCGTTCTGCCCTGGGGGGAGGATACCCCAGCTAGGGGGGGTACCCCAATCCTGTCCTGCATGGGGAGAGAGGGGTACTCCAGTCCTGTTCTGACCAGGGGGAGGTGTGGTACTCCAGTTCTGCCCAGGGGGATACCCTAGTCCTGTCCTGCCTGGTGGGATACTGCAAGCAGATATCATTATGACAAAAGACACATCATAAAGATAAAGAAAGGACCTGGGACTGGGGAACCCCCCTGGGAAAGGACATGGGATCAGAGACCAGGGAAAAAATCTGGGACTGAGGTAATTCCCCTGGGTGTGGACTAACAAACAGACTGAAAATATAATCTTCCCCATCCTTTGGATGCGGGCGGTAACAGCCGAACTTCCACAAAGTCACTTTTAGCTAACCTAAATAACTTATTTAGTTTGTCCGGAGTCGAAATATAACACAAATTTTATTCAGTCATGTTAAGGATCAAGTTTCTCTGTTTTTTCTCATCTATCTTGTGCAAGAGTTTGTTCTTAAATATCAATGCTCATTTCCAAGACAGCAAAAAATCCACCAACACCATGTTTTTAGATGACGTCCTGCCGATTAAATATCATGCATTTTGGAATAGCATAAAAATGATACCACACCGACACTACGCAAAATGTCCTTGTTAATTCAGTGTTTATGACAATAAGTAATGTGTAGATGATTATAAGTCATAAACAGATATTACGACACCAATCTGCAGCAAATATGGAAATAATAAATCATTTTAGCTGAAGGGAATGTACAATTTCAACATGCAATTTGTACAATTAATACACTCAACTTTAAATGTTGTCCTAACAAAATTGTTGCTTCAACATTTTTACCAACATCTATTGCAAAAAAAAAACAAAAAAAAAAAAACACAAATTCGAAGACAACAGTCGATTACTGTTTACAGACAGACTGTTGTATATTTTTGTCACGTTTACAAATTCAGATGTAACTCTATTATTGCTAAAATCTGTCTCAGAACACAATTAATCACGTCAAAATCTCGTGTCTGAATAAAACCGTGCAAGCGGGGAGGATTGGAACACCGATAGGTACCAATTATCTTACTCCCAAGAATGACGTAGATGTTGTCCAAGCTGATAAAAACAAATTGAAAACACATTTATATGTGTCAAATCGAAATAATGTTTCACTGCTGCATACGTGGTGTTCTATCCACCATTGTGATTCAGATGATATAGTTGTCTCATCTTTTTGAATAAAAACGGAAAAATTGATGGCATATTAATATTAACACAGGAAGACTAATTTTCTCTGATACCACCAGTAGCTTTACCACCAAAAGATTTTGCACTGGAATGTTACTGAGAGCAAACTTTGATGATACTAAGACCGTTCTGACGGCCTACTTGGATCGAAAAAAAAAAATATATATATTTATTTGGAACCTCATCTTCACGAAACTATCATCCAAATTTCAGATTGTAGATTTCCTTTAGAAGTAACTGATTGTTTAAATCAACGCTTCAGTAACTTTTTATAAAAGAAATTCAATTGTTTTTGCATGTAAATAACTCCATGAGAAATTCTCTTCGTCCATTTCAAATTATAAAATGAGTAATTTTGAAGATAGATAATAAACTGTAATTCAATTTCGTTTCCCCAGTGGATCATCTGGAATTATCACTCACTACACATCCCTTGTAATCAGCTTCAGTAGCTCTACGGATGTATTTATGTCTAAACGGGATGAATATTTAAAATCCAATTAGAGATGAATGGGATTGCACCGTAGTCAATATTACCTCGATTACATCAGTGTTAATCACAGCAGATTTGTTCTTCGAATCAAAGCATCGTAAGAATGTGATTGCCTTGGCAATGTACATGTTGCCAGCATTATCAAATCATAGTCGTGGTCACAGGTTTTTCACAGTAAAATTTCTAAATTTAGAATAAGCTGCAGCGGCGACATTTCCCAAATGGCTACTTTGCGAAAGGAAGAAGACCTCCAAACAACAATGCAATTACTTGGGATGGGTCATTTCAATATACTGAGTGCAATGGCCACCAAGAGTGGATGCATAAACAGTCTCCAGTCATTTATGCTCATTAATACCGATCCAGTTCAGTTCTTCACAATTCTATGGTTACTTTCTGCTGTGGCTTTCTCTGCCAGTAACATAATTTATTTCGACTGCACTTAAAGGTAACAATTTATTGTAATCATTCAATACAACGAGTTCTTCCTTTTTACTGCATTGTAAGAGGATAAATGGACAAAAAGAATGAAACATCCGTTCTTGTATTTGTTACTCAAAATTCTTCATGCTCAATAGGATTGAGAAATTCTAATTTTCTGAAAAAAACTGATATTTTAGATACAGTTAGATTACTCAAATATATCAACTTAATTTCCATATAATTTGTGCTTTATTTCATGACTTCATATTGAGAGAAGACTGTCTGTGTTCATATCATGAAAATTACACTTACAATACATCTTAATTAGTTCGACAGGAAACCATCGATAAAGCAATTCAGAACATACATAACAAGAAGCCCAGGGGCTTTATGCAGAGCTGTTGTTGTTATTTTTATTTTAGATGTTTGAATGACTTTGATTG
>JBCAUG010150073.1:0-20488 GCA_038406175.1 Haplosyllis leylae | reverse complement strand
AAGCCACGGCTGCAGATCTAGATCTAATCTGTGGCCGCAGATCGAGATCTAATCTGTGGCCACAGATCTAGATCTAAGCCATGGCTGCAGATCTAGATCTAATCCATGGCTGCAGATCTAGATCTAATCTGTGGCCACAGATCTAGATCTAATCTGCTGCTGCAGATCTAGATCGAATCCACTGCTGCAGATCTAGATCTAAGCCATGGCCACAGATCTAGATCTAATCCACAGCCGCAGATCTAGATCTAATCTGTGGCCACAGATCTAGATCTAATCCGCCGCCACAGATCTAGATCTAATCTGCCACTGCAGATCTAGATTGAATCCATGGCCACAGATCTAGATCTAAGCCATGGCCGCAGATCTAGATCTAATCCACGGCCACAGATCTAGATCTAATCTGTGGCCACAGATCTAGATCTAATCCATGGCCACAAATCTAGATCTAAGCCATGGCAACAGATCTAGATCTAATCTGTGACCACAGATCTAGATATAATCTGTGGCCACAGATCTAGATCTAATCCACAGCCACAGATCTAGATCTAAACTGTGGCCATAGATCTAGATCTACAGCCATAGATTTAGATCTAATCTGTGGCCATAGATCTAGATCTATGGCTGTGGCTTAGATCTAGATCTGCAGCCACAGATTAGATCTAGATCTGTGGCCATGGATTAGATCTAGATCTGTGGCAGCAGATTAGATCTAGATCTGTGGCCACAGATTAGATCTAGATCTGTGGCCGCAGATTAGATCTAGATCTGTAGCCACAGATTAGATCTAGATCTGTGGCTGCAGATTAGATCTAGATCTGCAGGAGTGGATTAGATCTAGATCTGCGGCCACAGATTAGATCTAGATCTGCAGCTGTGACTTAGATCTAGATCTGCGGCCGTTGATTAGATCTAGATCTGCAGCTACAGATTAGATCTAGATCTGCAGCCCTGGCTTAAATCTAGATCTAATCTGCAGCCATAGATCTAGATCTATGGTCAAACCAAGCCTCAACTGACATGTCAATATACATTGCACTTTTGGGACAGACATGTCCATATACGGGTGACGCAGATATATCTGTTACTGGCCCTGTAGGACAAAGTAGATGAGAACAGATATATCTGTTATTGGCGTGGAGTACGGGTAGTGGAATCAAGCGGCGGCGGGAAAAGGGTTAATGTCATGTCTAGAAGCCTATTTTCCAGGAACAAAGATCTGCTTTATTTCCTCATATCACAACATTTAACCATCAGCAGCTAGAACTGCCAAGTCTTCTTACAATTATAAAGTCCTAACCTTTCAACTCTTTACATCTGTGTTATTGATTTTTTCATTTGGGGAGATTCTAATTAATTCAATCAAAGTATGAAAAAAAAAAGATATTTATCGACATCGAGAACAGGGACAGGACCCTCAGCCATCTGTTGCTGATCTGAACCAAATCTCTTTGATAAAAAATGCTTTAAAGTAAATTCTCAAGCCTGTATTTCCCCCACGATGAATTCGTTGAGTAAATCATTGCGTATTTTGCCAAATGCCAGTTGTTATTTAGCCAGCTATTGCCTGAATGGTTCACGCAATGAAGTGCCGTTTTGATGAGAATCTGCCAATTACACGCAATGAGGGCAGCACCTGTCAGTAGTGATGACTCCAACTCGATACCAACCAAACCGCAGTGGTTGAAGTCAATGATAAAATGATAATTTCTTCACATGAAATAATAATTACATTGTCGCACACTTTTGCTTTTTTGATGAAATAATTTCCTACTTGTAACTTATGCAATAATCAATACACAATGAACATGGATACTGTAATTTTGAGATAAAATTTATTTTAAACTCCCGAAACACGGACCACAGTCATTCACATTTTCTTTTGAACAAGAAGCTGTTAATTAGACTGTGTGCCAGCTTCAGGCACGGACTTGTCATTTCTATTGTCAGGCTAATCTGCTTGGATATTTACATCTAGGGCCCCTAATCCTTTGTTAAAACCACATATTAATTTCCTGCTGAGAGAATCTCACAACAACTCATTCAAATGCCTTACTTATTTGTCACCTAAAATGGCTCAAATGTGTACACAAAAGTTCATAATACATCTACCTACATCTATATACCAACTCATTTGTATTTGTACATGTATCTTCAGTAAATATGTAGTGCAAGTCCTCTCGTTGGACAATGATGTTATCATATCTGCGACTCGCAGCAGCATGCAAGATGGCATGTAACCTTTGCCATAAATGAGGGAGAACATCTGATACAGATATTTTCTAATAATTTATGTGGCCCACTAGACAAGCTGTAAAGAGGAGACTTCCTTTGTCATACCCTTTGTCAGCTAATGGATTATCAGTGTACAAAGCTGGAACTAGAGTGGATGCCAGATTCAGGTGTGAAGCTGTCAATTCCCAAACCAGCTTAATTAAAATGCTCTTTGTTCATGGCTCATACATGCACTTAGTGCATCATGAAAGCGTGACGGTTTGGAAGTACACTGGCTCCAGCCCTTTTTTTTTAAATCGTTTACAATACAGACAAATATATGTGTGGCGTAAATAATAATTACTGATTTGCATGCACTGACAATACCGAAGCGTGACCTCACTTAGTTACCATCTCTTTGTTTCTTTCTGCGGGCCGTTACAACTTCCTCTTTGGAAACAAAAAGTACTGGTTTCATTTTAAAATTCATTGCCACACTAGATAAAACAGGCTTGTTTTTATCTTAATTAGATGACATTCAATTCACGTTAGATTTAATTATTCCGCATCATAATATTTGATCATTTTCGTGACAGATCTACTGACATAGTGTGCGATTAAAATATTTTGCCTTTCATCTGTAGTTCTTTGTGCGTCTGATGTGTCACAATTGATCCAATACTGTCGACTATTGTTGCTTTGTTGAACACATTCTTTATTTGCATTACTTACGAGTCTCATTCTTTCATTATAAAATTCAACAAAAACATATTTGATAATTACACGAAAAGGTTTGCATCTATTCACTCACCCGTGGATCACAGACACGAAACGCGAACAGACGATATGTGCACGATTACAGTGCATGCAGTTAGGTACAGTATTTGGATCGAACAACCCCCATGCCCTTTTCCTGGTGCATTTTGGAAGGACTTGATGCAACGGGAAACTGAAACCGAGTGAAATCGAGGTGAACTTGATACTTCTTTTCAGCCATGGAAGAGTACAAACAAGGTGCTTTCTGTTTATGAACATGGCATGTGTTTTTCAGTATTTAATCGATGACTTCTTTGAAAGTCAATGTAGTTTTAAGATAAAGGCCAAATTCATTTTCTGTCCTTTGTATTCTTTCTTTTCCTTTGTTTGACTCAGTTTGAGTCAAGTTAAATCACAATGCCACTCAGAAAATGAACCAAATTTGTTCAAATGATGGTACTGAGTAACATTAATTGACAAATTGCGCTTTTTCTTTTCATATCTACATATTTCAACTTTAAGTTTCATTGTCTTTTTTTGTGTTTCTGCCTGTTGTGTTTAGCCAAACGGTTGACTTGCAAAAAATTCTTTCCATATAGTGTCAAATAAAAAGGATACAATTCACAATTATCCTTTTCCCCCCCAAGTATCAAATAATGCTCTACACTCACAAGATCAAAGCTTACCACATGTTGCTATCATATTGATATAAAGCAAGATTACAGGTGATAGCAAAGAGGTTCGTCGTGATAGTCTTGAAACAATTTATTACACCATCATAATGGCACATCAGTTTGCAAAATTGAATACACATGGTAGTGTTCTTTTAAAAAACGCCTCATTCAAAAAACAAGTAGGCTATGTCAAATTTTGGTAAACACCAACAGTTTGTGATGCTCCACATATTTTATTGCCAAATTTGGGAAGAAACTTGGATTCGTTGTTCTCTTTGGTCACTTTCTTTTGAATGGAACAAGAGAATAGTTAATTTTGTCTATTTCGTCGTGTGATAGCTTATACAGGCTAATATCCACGACATTGTTTCTGTGTTTCTGTGTGGATGACATTTCCTGGTTTCAGTTCACGTCCTTAATTGAAATATAGGGTGGGTGTCCTTGGTGGGCGAAGATGACCTGGAAATGGCAACATGCTCAATTTTCTTCCGAAGGGGGAGTTAATTACCTAGAGGTTCAAAATGTAGAACAGACAACTGGTTTCGAGTAGATCTTGAACGTGGATACATAACAATTGAGAAATTATTAAACAAAAGATAGGTCAATGTTTACTGATGAAATATATTTAGATCTTCCACAACACTTTGCTCAAAGATAAAAAGAGGGCAAGATGTGCAGCTATTTGTATACATGCTCCTGAGTGGCAGAAAAACCTGGTGGCTGTTTCTTGAACTTACCTGTGGCAATATAAAATTCCATTCAATTTTCAAGTCATGTTTATCATCTCTAAATCAATTTTATTTACTATTCAAATGCCTTGATATGAAACTTCTCATTATCATTTTGTAGTTTCATTACAAAAACAGTGATAAAAGAAGTTTAAATCTTAAAAAGTTTTGCAAACTTCCTGCATTTATTCACACATGCAGCACTGTCTTGCTGATAACACGGTTGATAGGAAGTTGAACATCACGAATATGATAATCATTGATTTGCTTTCTAATTGCTTGTTAATTACTCAGATAGCCTACAGATAGACATTATGAATTAGTAATCATTTGCAATCCTATTTCATTGAATATTTTTATTTTGAATATGAATGGGTTATTTTTAAAAAAGAAATTAGAGCTTTTTGAAGCCTAAAAGCCTTTACTTGCTACACTTGCCAGACAGTACAGACTTGTTGATTCCAGATTCTTACCGAGGAACTGGGTTATCCCTTCGCATGATTTGAGCCGAGAACCAATTTTATGGATATTTGTAACTCGAGATATTCTGAACAAGCACGTGAAAGTACAAGGCAGCCCCTTGAGAACAACAAAATGCCTTACATGGAACGTTATTTTTACAGTATTTATTGCAAAATCATTGTGTACTCTTTATCACATGATTTATACCACGCTTAGCATTACTATTAATTTATTGGTTTCATCTCACGTTATACAAAGACTTGAACTTGTGTTCTTAGACCTTATCTTTTATCCGATCCAGGGAGAGGGTTACATATTTTCTTGAGTGTTGAATAAGTTCCCTCTCTCCCTGGATCTAAGTCTGTGTGGCATTCCATCCGCTTATTTAGCTACTTTTAATTTCTTCACCTGAAAACTTACTTCGGTGGTTCAGAACAGGTTCCACAGAGATGAAATGGATTTCTTCCATTTTTTCAATACCTTCAGGTGAATCTAGTATTTTGAAAGTTCATGCAAAGTAAAAATATATGTTTAAAAGACTAGGCCACGGATGAACCATCGTGAAGCAGTGCAATATATGAGCTCTGAAATAACTACCAGACCAACAAGCTACTAGATCTACATAATATAAATTTACTCGTGTGCCCAGAAAAATAATCTTCATTTGGTTAATTAATTTATTTTCTTGAACATTCTTTTGTGCTACAAACAGTTTTTGCACTAAACTCAGGTTCGTAGTTTTACATTATTGCACGATGTTATTAGCTGACATCACAAAGCCTAAAGGAAAACATCGATCGTATATATTAGATCGGATTATCAGGCATATCTTTTTCATAAACATTATTAATTACATTACACAGATGTTACATAAATAAAATCATTTTCATATTTTATACATGACACGATAATTATGCAGAGTTTCGAGCCTGTAGGAGCCCATGCTTTGCTGCAAAATACAATATAAAACAATGACACAATTTAAAAGAACAAAAAATCCAACTCAATCACAAAAACAAGCTCTGACTTACGAAAATAAATGATCACCAAGATCCTCCAATGGTTAATATTTCACTGAATTAAAAGTCATGATTACAGGCTCTTGAGTCATAACTGATCTGGTTACACGAGCTTTCCCACTGAGAGTTTCATGGAAATATCAAACTACCCGACCACTACACAACTGAAATAAAATCTCGGCCGTCAGGATGGGGTCAGATTTCGTAGAGATCTCAACATAATTTCCATGTTAGTAAAACAGGGTAGTCGATTAACATTTTTTACGAAATGTCAATAAGTTCATAATTTCTAAAAAAACGATAATTGATGGAGTCCTCCTTTGTGATAGTTGTGCTGAGGAAAAGTATTGCCAAATTTAATTGCGATCTGTAACACATTGTAATTACTAATATAGTCTATAGGGGTCCTTTGTTGTGAAGCAATTTTTCTCTTTTTTCATCATAAATAGATGTAAATGAAAAAGTAATTCTGTTTCGCCCAAAAAGTATAACCTCACACCAAATTGGTCACCAGTCTTTCGTGCAACGTCCGCAAACAATTAAATCTAATATTGTCTACTTAAAAAGATTTGATAAGACTAAAAAATTCAAGACAAACTTCAGATTTTTAAAAAATCACAAAGTTTCGCGTCTCCTGTAGATTCTTATAATTTCGACGTTGATGTATTTTTTACATTTCCAAGTATTAATCAATTAACATCTTATGAGAAGATTTTCTCGGTGATTATCGTAATGATCGACAATGATCTCGATATGTTATTACAGTTGCCATAATCAATTGTCACAACGTCAAACATTGACATAAAATATTAAGTAATATATACAATATATGTAAAACTGATATGCCACCTTAATAAATTATTAATCTACTTCTGAAAGGACACGGCTTTAAGAGGGAGGTAACTACAATCATTTTTTATGTTTCAAGAGAGGAAGTCACAAGAGAAAATTCCCCAACATGTTTCTGGTCTTAGACATAAATAAAAATTATGAAGTCAAAGAATTTTACCTGGTGGCTCTGTACAGGATCGCCAATGATCTTCAAATGAGACCACAAAAAATGCTATCACAACTACTTGTTTACATTACATTAAATCTAGATCTATTTCAAAATCGCTGCTCCTATTTCATTGTTGAAGAAGACTCCGCTAACTAATGCATTAGAAATAGGTCATACGGTTGAAAAGTGAAGACTTATACTCAATAATTTAAACTAAATCCTGGAATTCAATTTAGATCTATGATGTGAATCCTCCAACCAACAACTAATGATGAAGTCTCCTTTTTGTGCATGCATTTTGTATTGTTCACAGCAAATATCGCATTGTCATTGCGAAGGGGATGGACTGTAAGATGGGACATTATCATTTGTCTTTATTTACACTGTGAATAATGCATAAAATGGGGTCTTCAAATGCCCTTTGATGTTACCTAGATTCTCTTGATTCTACGCAAAACGAACCCGCAAGAGCGATGTCTTGAGCAGGTTTCAATTGGTGACACAACGTAAATTTCAACATGGGGTCTTCATATTTTTTTCTTGCAAGTGAAGCTGCAAAATAAATTCTATTAATTTTATGTCGATGTGAAAGCTCGTAATCCATGAGATTCTGCTCGTAATCAAAACAACACTCCCTGCATCAATAGTTAAAAACACAATCGCAAAAAACTAATTTACACAAACAAGTTTGCAATTGTAAACATGTTTACCTAAAAAGAGAGACAATGTATTCGAAAACACAATATCTTATAAAATTGGTTCACTTGTTGATTATTAGGTTTGGATTCAACAACACACCAATAAAGTACATTGTAAAATTCAATCAGATTTGGTCTTATAATGTCATTGTGACATTATGAAGCAAGATTTGAAAGCAGAATTGAAGAAAATCAGTGTGGTCAATTTTACCAGTCTTTTCTTGGTACAACGCAGTTTAAGAGTAAACGATCGTCGAGATGCAACAACTAAAGTCTTCCCGAAATCTTAAGTCGGGTGCCTTACGACTGTTCAGAAGTTTTACCCAGTGAGAAATTGGTAATACTTCACTTTGTTAATTCCCACACAATGAGAGATTGCAAAGCTGTGTCACTGTATCATCTGTCACGCACAGAAAAGGTTTGAAACAACTTAATTAGTCGAAGGAAATTAACACTCAGTTAATTGGAAGTGGGAGGAAATTTGTGTACAAAGTTGTCTAATCGACAAAAAATAATTATTAACCACTGGAACTATTTACTTTCAGAACGAAAGCTTGTTGCATTTCAACACTCCGAATATATTTTACTTGTACTTAATATATGCGACCCTGGGCGACTATGTCCTCGTTGCTGCACCACAGTGACGAGGACACTTGACATATTTGGATGCACATCTTCACTTACTGACCAATGTATTGATGTCATTACCCAGAGGTGTTTCAGTATTTACCTATAATCGTGGTGTTTACCATTATATTAACGCACGTTATGACATCGACTAATTGATAACTTTCTTGGTGATGCCAAAAATATGTGGGGTGGGGTTATTGTCCAAACAAAACACATGAAAACAGTGGTTGCAAATTTAAAAACAACAGATAAACAACAAAAAAACCCAACAACACCCATTATTGGCCACATTTTTTACAAATCACTAATCTACATTTTATTTTGATGCCAACCAGTCAAAATTATTTTTGTGCAATCGATAATTTTAAGAAAATCTCTGGGAGTATCGTTTCTCAAAAACAATGGCGAAGTTCACTGAAGGCGTTTTTGTAACTTCTGTACGACCATTATATTTATTGAAATAACGATGTCTTACAGGAAAAGCATGAGCATCGGACAATGTCACTTGGAAACAAATCATTTTGCAAAGGTATCGCCTCAGGCTGCAACACACTGAACACGTATCGTAGATCATATGGAGTTGACTTTTTAATTTTTTGTTAAAGTCAACTCCATGAGTTCATGTGTATGTATGACGTGATTGATAATACCACAACTTATGTGGGTTTTTTCTCAAAGACTTTTAACCTAATTTGGGCTCAAAATATTCTAAAATTGGGATGAATTAAGTCAGTTTAAGTCTTATTGTGTCTCAGCTACGTGGTAGTCAGTCTGAAAAGGAGATTTGGTAAGGTCCCACAGCGAATATTCGAGTGTGCATAAATTGTTCTGGGGAGAGAGAGAATTTGGGAGTAATAGCAGCGCTCTGTATCACTTTATCCTTCTTGTAACGCTTCATCGTCCCACAAAAAGATTACAATCTTCCTTTAACACAACAGCAGTGCACTAACACCTGTAACACCATCTCGGAACGATCAGAGAACTAAAATGACGACTGGAAATTGTCCACAAGAAAAAACATGCATGCGTGTACGCAAGATCACAACATTACCAGATTTTTCATAAATGTCCAGGGAACAAGCTACTGAAACTTAATTTACTTTTTTGTATCTCAAACCACACAATGTGTAGTAAATAACTGTCAAATTAAGCCTCATTACGGTATCATTAATAACACAGTCAAGCACTGTCTTTATCAACGAGTGACGCAAGTAAACGATGGCAATAGGCCAAAATAACTACTGATTAAATAGTCCTGTATTGCACTACAACCACTACATTTCGTCATAAAAAGCAAAACATTTTAATGACTGTTTCGAATATGTGCCAAGATAGACTACAAATGTTTGTGATACAAATCTATGATTCCTCGACTACGCAAGAAAACAATAGATAAGTCTTATTTTTACTAAAAGAAGCTTTTAAATTGAATAGCAGGCTTTAGGGGTATCAAATAATTTGTTCAATTGTTCACTGTGCTTCTCTGTCCCGCATGTATGTTTCAACCCAACCACAAGCAGTGTAGAATGTTGAAAGTCTCAAAATGACATACATTATTAATAATCACTGATGGTGTCATCAACCAGAGCCATTCGCATTGCTCAGCTGTTACAACTCCGGCTTTATACATATTTTATGTATTAAATCAAATCATCCTGTTGCAGCAATATTGTCTTTTCCACTTACGCATCGACCTCCATCTTGGAGCATTTCATCTAACAATTCTCACAGCATAGATCTATTTCATGTTTCACAACTGTCAGAAAAATCCAAATAGAGTAAAATGATGAACGTTGGTGTAAATTTCGTGCATCTGTAATTCTAAATTTGTCCTCCCACACACACACGTTTTAACGTTACTATTAATAAATGGAGAAAATGCTCACTAACAGAAATATTTCACGGCACGGTTGGTTCAGAACGTTCATCTTCGTGTAATCGTGACAACTTGGGTGCTGCTTTTTTTTTTGCAGTACTTTCTCAAATGATGTATTGTGAAACGAGACCTTTATCATTTGGCTCTATTTGCCTTGTGAATAAAGTATGATGCCATCAGGTCAAATGCCTTTTGACGCAGTGTAAATGCGACATGTTGTGTGGGGGCAATATCTGTTCAGGGTGATACCAACGAAAAGATTGTTGAAATCCATAGATTGTATTTATGTAGATTAGAAAAAGCTTTATGTATCCAATTTCCGCTGAAATAGTGAATAGCATCAATGAAGTCAAATATGTCTGTATTTATTTTTTGCCCAATTTCGTCATATTTACAGTGTGCTTTGACCTGTCGCGTTGCATCACATGTCAAGAATCTTTAGCGTAGTAGTTGAAAACATCGTCAAATCGACAAGTTATTGCACTATCAGCAAAATAAAATTCAAAGAACCTACAAATCTAGTATCTTCAAAACAGTGAAGCCTAATGTTTGACAAACAACCTAATGACCAGTTTCCTCGAATACTAAAAAGACTTCTACTTGTTACCAAGTGCGGATAGGTAACAATTTCAGTCGGGTCTGTCTGCCTGTTCATGCCAAAACTTTTGAACTGCAAGCTAGGATTTTCATTTTCAATGTGCAGATACATCTTGACCATATGTAGATCAAGTTTGAGTATCAAGGTCATTGGATCAAGGTTAAATTTAAAATGACATATTTTACCTAACCTTTAACATGTATTTCATTTAAACTACTTAAAAAGTCAAGATCATTTAAAGGTCAAGGTCAAAGGTACAGAATATCAGGGTCAAATGAAAGGAAATCAATTTTCTGTCTATTGTAAATGTTTTTGTGATCTATGTGTTGTGAGATTGGTATGCCTTCGACTGAAAGGCATTCTTGTTTTATTCAGGACTTTCAGATATAAATCACTAAATCCAGTAGTTTTGATATTACTGCTTCATAGATGTTGTTTTTTTTTTCCAAACTGAAAACAGTAAGGAGACAATAAGAACCATGGAAGTCCAATACAAAATTTGTATTTTATTTCATGTACATAACAACAACTTTGTACAAGGATCATAAATATAAGCCGATGATTCTCAAGTTAAGGTTTAAATTGCCATACAAATTTAGAGTACGCGCAACAAACGTAGTTACCAATGAAAATAACAATTAGTATAATAATAAAATATTTTAAATACATCATAGTATCTTGCTTCTAAAGAAACTAATACTTTAATACTGCATTCAGAGATTTAGTGGAGATTAAAATACATGCAAAATATGTATAACTAAAATGTCATTTCCTGTAATTGACTAAAAGCAGTTGGGACTCTCATCAACAATAAACTAATACTGTGACAGGGTCGATGTCAATTTTGTGTATTTCATATCGTGTGAACTTTTAACTATTAATGCCCAAATAGGTAAAGAATGTTCTTCTGGAATGTGGGTAAGGCAAAGCAATACACCAGTATAGCAGGAAATGATGAAAGACAATCAGAACCTCCGCAGACTACATGAGAAGGACAAAGGCGAACCTCACTTTTGTAACAGTAGAACACTGGATCCATTGAACTGATTGCGAACAAAGAAGAAATGTAGGTGAAAAGTTTGAAAACAAAGCTGCATTGCATGTGATTTTCTTGAAAAAAATCTACTACCCTGACTTTTCTAATTGATCTGTTTAATGCCAATCATCTAATGAATTCTGGTTTAAATGTACAACGTATGCACTAATAAAAATAGGTCGACGGCATTTCTACAATGAAAACATTGTGGCAAGAACCAGAAAACCCTGCACGGAATATGAACCACCAAAATTCTATTTCAATGCATCACATATGGAACATCTACAGTCAAAAGATTTTACAATACGTCGTGAACAATGTGAATAAACGTTTTATGAACACTGTAAAAGCTAATGGAAGCTTCTGAAAATATCCTTTCATTCACGCATTTCATCAATATTACTTTGCAAACAACGTCAAGTGACCAAAATATTCTGGTGTAAAATAATCTTGCTGTGGTATATTGTATCAAGTGTTCGTGTGGCTTCTCTGATGATACATGTGACTGTGTGTAATTAAAATCTGAATAGCACTTGTAATTGCGTAGCGTTGGGAACGTTCAGACTTCCATACTGGATGACACCTTTGTGAACGTGTGCATCAGTGTGCTGTATTGTGATGCGGTGTAGGATTTCCGCACAGTGTCCCTCGCTTCATTACGAGCATGTATGGCATTCTTATGTTGACCTCTGCTGTTGATGTAACTCGCCATTAGCATTGTTACTTCCAAAATCTGAAAGAGAGAAATTGGTTTTTAAAAGATTTTAAAAACAATAGGTTGATTATTCACAATCAAACTGTCTCAAGCAATTACCAACCGTCACATATAAAAAATTACCTTGGCTTTTGTCATATTGAAGATCAGTCTCTCAGTCTGGCTGCTAGTTTTCCCAGTTTTGGAGTCCAGTTTGTTTACAGACAACATAAAGTCATCTTTGAACCCACCAAACGTGACCACATTCTTGTATTCATGAACATTTATAGCTCTCTGAAACGAGAATTGAGCACATTTCACACTATACTTAAGTAAGCACCCAAAGAAAAATACTTTGGGAACTATTAATTTTTTTTAAAATTTGGTTTTTGTTTATGACCTAAATAATGAAAAAGACACTCTACTCACTAATGTTGCATAGTCCAACACACTGATGCAATCTTCTTGTACTGCCACCCATACTTGGTATATATTTCCCTGTCTCACCTAAATTACACACAAAAAGAAAATGCTTGTGAAGTCTGGATATGATTTTAAAAGTGTATCTGGGCTTGATACAGGAGGATTTATCTTTGCATGGTACTATAGTATCTTCAACTACTTGTACAATTTTGAAAGGAATCACTCTTGTCAGGTTTAGTTATGAAAAAAAGATCTAAGTACATAGGCATCATGTCTGAACTCCACAGCAAATTGGACTTTTTGAGCACTTGATGAAACTGGGTAAAAATACTTGACATTTGTGTGAGACCTCTGCAATTTTATAGTCTTGCCAGATCATAAGATCTTCCTGCACTGTCATCATAGTGTAGCGTACAATTAACCATTACTATAATAGTATCATCAATAATATTTATCAAGAACAGTAATTACTAGTCATAATGTTTGACGGCCATTCTGAGCTTCCAGGTTAGAAACAAGTGGTGATTTTAGACTACTTCATTCCAACTCGAAAGTATGCTGTATGGTGTTTTTCTTGCTATTACTTAGAAAACAAACTGACACAGACTTATGTAAGGGCATTTTAGTTTGAAACAACGCGACGATTTTTTTTTTCGAACTTTAAATCGCACGAAATGAATGACACCCCGAGTGTAAAATCTTAGAATACTTGATGACTCGCACTTTTCCTTTGTCAGAAGTAATAACGACAAGTGTACTCGAACCATATAAGGCATTTTACACATTCGCTTGTCTGAGGAGGGAGGGAAATCACTTGTCAGCACAGCGTGTAATCTTTCTGTGCCTTTGTGGTCTCCACTTGATGACAACTTCATTGATGTGATTGTCACAAGGTGCTTTGCTTCATCTTCTAATGAAGACGATATTTCTGATACAATCTGAGTTGATTTTGCAGTTAATTACTATAGTTTTCTGATATTCGCAAATGAAAGTTTTAAAGAAAGCGTGCACATTTGGATTTCCAGAAAGGAAATCAAAAACACTATTCTTCATAACCTTGATATTTTATTGACATTCACGCACACAGGTAACTGACGTCACGACTGGTTTGTACTTGTAAATACTACTAAGTAGCGTCAAGTCTGTTTATGTACTGGATGTCTGACGATTGATGTCACAGAGAAAATTGTTGTGCTAAATGTCACAATCCACACAGACGGCAGCAACAACCATTCGACCTTGCGACACTGTCGAAAAATAAAAAGTCACTTGTGTCAACATTTCCCAATGCAAATTTTAACCTTTCATCACGACTACCGTACATCTTTCTGACGGCTGAAGATATTCATAACTTGGAACTTATTTATTATTCTTTACAAGTGTTACTTCTATTGTTTACTTCACAGTAGCGTCATGCAACCAGTAACATGCATATTTTATACATTAAATCAAGGCATCTATGTCTGTAATTTTTTCCTATTTGGATACAATATGGATTTTTCAAAACAGTGACTGTAATATGAGGCTTTTGCCTATTTTCTGAACCAAGACAAAGCGAGATTAGCGATGAGCCTGGGCATATGAACCTGGGACGGACTCACGAGCTCAGTGCGTGAAATATTGGCACCATGATTGAAATCTGTTAACTACAAATAGGTAAAACCTAATTGTACCAACAAGTCTGGCGTGAGAGCAAAATCAGCTGCCGACTTTACACGCGGAGATGAATTTGAATTCAAGCAGTAAAATTGAACCAGAAACAAGTAATCATTTGAAAGTAATACGACAAACAATTCACGATGATGTGCCACGAACTTTGGTATGAAGCAAATAGCTGCACATTTAGCTTCAATTTACAATTAGTATGCAAATGCATTCTAATGTATCAGAGGATCAGAAAAGGATAAATACTTTAAAGCACATCACATATTTCATTCACAAAATCAATTTAATTATTTGCAAGTAACGTTCCTCTTCAGTTTGATGAACTGCGATACAATTTTTGCACCACATGTGACTTGCACTTGCTGGTGCATGATAACATAACCCGTGATACATAGATTTTTGATCTCCCTTTGGCAGATAAAAAGACTAAATATTCGGACCAATATTCTACATCTTTAACAGCAAATTGAGCTTTTTCCCTCGATAAAATTTTAATTCAATTTTCGTCAATAAAGATAAATCAAACCACAACAAAAGTTAAAGGCATTTTATGAACTAAGGTCCAGGTAAACAACATTTGCACGTCGCACCAACACGATTCTTGGACACACATATAGAGAAGTCGATCGTCACCGTGAAACAAATATTTACACAAATGTGTTCTTTCCAACTGTGTCAATGTGTGAATGAACAATGCTTCCTCACCTATAACAATTTGGAAACGAGTCAAGTTATACATCTGTTGCCTGCGGTTAGAACATCCTACCGAAATATCATATGTGCATAAAGACTACACCATAAACTTGATTTACTCTGGGTGTAAAGCTACGTGCCTTATTATGCCTACCTACTCAACCAGCACCGTTATTGTAACAAACGCCCAATCTCAGACTCATATCCTGGTTAGCTGATCCACACATCCATAAATCGCATTAAACAAGACCTCTTGGCTTTTTCAAAGTCTAGATTGGCAAATTGTGGCGACAAAAAGCGGCCCAAGTGGGACAAATTTTCTTCACATCAATTTCCTCATTACAATTTCTATACATTCTGATCCCGACTTCCTCTCATTTAGCAAGTAATAAATCTGAAGTTCTGCAACTCAACATCTAAAATCGATCTCGAAATAAATATTTGAAAGTATTAACATCTGTGTAATATGTTGCAATTGAAAGATTTCAAATAATAAAAGTTCACACTCTTCAACAAACATTGAACTTCGGTTGAATTCAAACAAAAACTAATTTTTCTGTTCTGCTTTTCACTTATTACCTCATTATTAGTTGCACGTGACCTGACTAAGTCAACAATGTTGTCATGTAATCTCAATACACTCTTTCCTTACAAGGCCCATAAATCAAAATTGCTCAGAATGGCCTAAAACACATTTTGGTTTTGGAATTTTTGAAATCTGATAAAGTTCGGAAAATTGGATTTTTTTGTAACTGTCCACAGTCTCTCCGTTCTTGAGACCGCGCGACTAAAAAGCCGATGTTCATTTGTCCTATCGATTTTTCTTGCAATACACTAGATAGTTGTGTGATATTGCAAATATTGTGCGTCCATGTAAATACAGGTTTTTCGTAATTTCTAACGTCTTTCCCTGTGTCCTCACGTCATGACTATTTCCTGTCTTTAGTCACAAGCAATATTCTTTTCAATTACATGTACAATTACGTATTCTTGAACTCATATTCACAGAAAAAACTGTGCGTACCTTCGGAATATCTTGCTTCCTTACTTGGTTTCAGTCTCTTCGTTGATGCCACTATTCATTCCTGGTCCTAAATTATGTTACACATTTTGATTCAATGTGCCTATCGATAGATGGCACAACTATACAGCAGGATATCCATAATGTTTCTGCAAATCTTTTCGCCGCAATAGTTTCTTTCAATTGTGTCTCCGATCACCAGGAAACCTGTTACTAATCACAGGTTTAGTGATCGATAATTCAGTTTCCCAAATACCAAACAAGTTCAGAAATCCTACCTTTGCAGAGAACAATTTCGCACCGAAGAATGGCCATTTTCGTGCCACAGTAAGGTAAATCCTCACACAGTCTTTCGTCGGTCTCCCTTTCAGTGCAGCCCACTTCTCTGCTATTCTTTGCTCAAGTAATCTGTAGGTAGAAAATATGCATTCATGGCTATATCCTCGTTCTAACTAAGACTTCCTTAGAATGAAAGAACTTGCATATCCATATCTGTGTTTCGTACGAAGACAAAAAAATGTTTCCAATTCATCATGCGTGGTCTAACAGGAACTTACCTCATTTCGGTAGGATTAGGGTCTTTGTATCTCTTAGGAAAGAACCTTTCCATAATAGCTGGAAGTTGCATTTGCGAGTGCGGTGGCGTTAGTCTACCAGACAACATGTTGACTTCATGTGGATCCTTGTAGTCGCTGTATTCGATCTATGAAAACACGAACACCACTGAGTAAATCCCCATTTCAATTTAACAACCACGAAAATCAAGTGGTAAAGAATTTATTTTGTTGACTTTCTCCTTTCTTTAACACTGTCGCTCAATTTTGATATCTTTTTTTAACAATTAGTACTTTTTCTGTTTTTTAACACTGTTGCCTCTTGGGCTAGCGCCATGCCTCATGGAAAGGCATCGCGCTAGCTCAAAACCCTTGTAAAAATGAAGAAAAAGGCAAAGTATCCATTCAATAAGATGATTCTATGAGTCACCAACAACACCTTTCTCCAGTAAATTACTAAAAGGTTGCAAAATAATGTCAATCAACTTGACTCTTGTTACACTTTATTTCCTGTCCACTAAATGAATTCCAATAATTGATTTGGAAGTATTCAATTTCTGCACAAACCTGAGCCATAAGAGCGGCTAATTCAATCGCCAGATCCTTGTTCAGCGGAAATCGTCCATTAATAATGTCTTCGTTAACCTGGTAGGCTAACAACAACCTCTCCTTCTCAGTTTCTGTTCGGGACAAACTGCGGAAGTACAGACGATTTTTGTAGGTCAACTTTACCGTGCGCGACGAGTCCGGTCGCCCTCGTCCCGAGTGGAAGTGCAGAAAAGCTTGTTCCCACTTTGAGATTACGTCACATAGCTACAAATAAAGTTAAGGTTTCACATGAAGATTTACACTCACATCATCAGCAGCATAAACATTCTCCTTCAGATTACTACGTGACTGGTCGCATTGACTCAACAAGAAACACTTTTTCAACAAAATAATGTGCACGGAGAAATGTACGTCTGTTACCTTCAGATGAGTTTTCAGACAATGTTCCAGTTCTTGTCCTGCCGGATCATCAGTGAACAAACAGAACCCAGAAAGGGCGCAATCTCTCATGTTAATAGTTTTATTCAGCGTAGACACAAATTCAAGTACAGTCGTGGATCCATCAAAACTTACAACCTGAACCAATATTTAAATTGCGCTTAAAACAGGGTAAACATATAGAATATCAAGTATATATCTAAATCGAAATATTCGTTCAATACAATTTTTACATGAGATCATGTTTAAAGAAATGTAAGCTCAATGTCTCTCTTATTACCTGGTAAGTGCCATTAAGGAAATGAACGGGAATGCTTATGGGATGTGAGTGATGATAAGGGTTCCTGAGTAATATGGACAGCACTTCCATCCGAGACGGTCGTGCTTCACGGCTTCCGTTCTGTAATGTTCTGTCCAACGATCGCTGGCAGAACACTGCGAATTTGCCGTGATCGGTTCTGAAAAGTGGAAGTGAAATTATTGGTGGCTCGTAGAGTCACCTTATTGGTTACTTCGAGGGATTTGTAACATCCTGTCCCAAGCCTTTGGTGGTTTTATGATAATTAGGCAGGCCTACTTTCACCTGCAGTCATTGGTGGGAATTTGTTTACATGAGAATGTTGTCATGATGTCATTTACGTGCCACCAATTGGGTCAACAACGCAATGTCATATTTCGATATTGTCATGTGAAATGCGTTGCTTTATGTGTTTCATATTAATGTCTCGACATGAGTTAATTAGATTCATGATGTATTGGTAATATAACGTTTCGACATGAATTAATTATACGTATGATGTATTGCAATTATTCTTACCTGGGATCTGCATTTCTCTGCAAATGAGCTTTGAGGTACCACAGAATACTCTGTTTTGGAATAAACAGTGATAGGCACATTGCGAGTAGCTGCCACCCCTGAACAAACACGGCGTTGTTCGGGTTAAGCTTGGAATCAGACAGGTCCACCAAAGAATTAGTAGGGGATGTTGGACTGGCATCACAAGTGAACCACGAATGACTTCCACAAAGGAGAAGATTCTGAATAAAATGTTTAATATTTTAAATTTTCATTATCTCATCAATATGCTCTCCAACAGCTGTTGATGCTAATCCAATACCTGTTTTACATTTCAAAATATAAACAAAACACAATGCGTTGTAGTACCTGCATTCCAGATTTGTGTTGTGGAGGATGCCTTGAGGTTTGTTTGATAAGTTGACAGTAAATCTCATTCTGGAGTTCACTGTGCTGCAGACAGACCTCGAGAATATTTTGTGCTAATGACACATGGTAATCTATCTGTGGAGAGTCTATGGCGAGATTCATGAACATGTGACACGAGCGGAACAATTCTACTGCCCTCTGGTGTAAATCCTCAGATGGCAGCGATGTTAAGGGTTTAGTGATCGGTTCCTTACTGTGTAATAACAGTGGGTGTTTCCAATACACTGAAGCTGCAAGTTAAAAAAGTCTTCAGATCACTTCATAGCCTGGACAATAAATTACTCTGTGGTTCAATGATTTCAGGTATTTCTTCCAGAACCTCAAAAGATCGTCTTTTTTCACAGAAACATTATGAGAAGACAAGTGCCTTTACTGCTGACAATTCATCTGAAACTGACCTGCATCACCCGTCACTTCCATAAGCTTGGATATAAGCTGTTCATACTCAGTCCCCACATTTCCTGTACCACCTCCCGCTGCAACAGTCAAGTGATACATCCAACTGTCCTGAAACAAAGGACTTCAGGACTAATTGAATGTGGCAAAAGATCCCGAACACACAACATTTCTTAAAAAGTAATACAGACAGATAAGATGTTGATGCTCAAGTTAAATTTACAGAATACACAATTTTATTACCTTCTCGTGTTTTGTTGGCAACATAAGATATGTGGGACTCTGGTTTGGAGGTATAATTCCCAAAGTGTAATCAGGAATAGATGTGTCATCGGAGTCAGTTTCGGAATCACATGATCTGTCCACTTCTTCTATCTTGGCGTCTCGTAGATGAACCTTTCAATTCATAATTTTACACATTATTTCCATTACAAAATATTCAATGAAACATTTTGTCTGCGTGTTTTCATGAGTAAATTTAGGAGCATCATTTATCATTACCTGTCCAAGTGGTGTTTTATCATTTGGACTTTTGTAGTACATAAAAAACTTTCCCATCAGTATACACCAGCATCTTCTACTTCTTCCGTGCTTTGTCTGAAATAGGAAAAAAATCAACTGTCAAATTACATTCTTGTGGTCACTAACCTTATACTATTGAATTTGTACCCATGTGCACTTCAAACAATTGCATTGCAAAAAAAAGTTTTACCTTGATAATCCAACCTTTCATGACTTCTTTAGCCCTGGACTGACCGAGTATTCTGTCAGCTGCTTGTTTCTTCAAGACATTCTGTAAGACTGAATTTTTAAGGATACAGATTAGAATTTTTTTCAAACCATACGAATGGAAACGAAATATGATCTTTCAAAGCAACTTGTTACTATGGTCTCCCAGCGGGAAAAGGAATCTACCTCTGATCCAGTGATCCATGTCTTCCTTAGTCTCTGCTGTTAAGTAATATGTTCTTTTCGACGTTGTGAGCTGGAAAATAATCATCAATTTAAAATACATCTTTATTTATTTTCAATTTAACTTTTGGCAAGCTTTATCGAATTGATATTTACCGCCCGCCATCCGAAGGATGGGGGGAAGGTAATAGTTTGAGTCCTGTTTGTCAGTTCACAGGGGCGGGGTA
>JBCAUG010149963.1:0-20490 GCA_038406175.1 Haplosyllis leylae | reverse complement strand
GTACAACTTGATCCCCTGCAATAAACCAGCATTCACGCTCACCCTAACCGTGTCTTTGTCTCTTTGACCCCACGACATTGCGTATGCTTGATTGAGTCTTATTTTGTGAGATACCTTATTTTCTGTGTAGAGTTTGGTCTAATTCGGTTTACATCTCGTTCCTTGCAGGTGTCTTGTCAATCATCGATCCCCTGGACTATGAATCCGCCAGGGAATATTTCCTGAGTATTTTAGCCACAGACGGTGGAACTCCGCCCCTTAGTAACACTGCCATTGTAAAAGTGAACATAACCGACGCCAACGACAACGCCCCTGTCTTTGGTATGACCGTGTATCATGCTGAAGTGACAGAAGACGCTGAAGTCAAAGCTGTCGTGGTACAGGTAAGGACTGTTGTCCATAAGAACAAAAATTGGCTAAAATAATTTAAGATTGAAAAATGTATGTGAGTAAGTTTAAGGCAAACAATAGTATATATGGCAAAATTGCACTGGTTTCTAACTCATTCATATTTTGAAGTGTCATTTAACATCATAGGTCGAAGCGCTGGATCTGGATTCGCTTCCAAACGCAGGAATCCGGTTCACGATCGGTGCGGGTGACAGAGACGGTCACTTCACTATCAACAGCGACGATGGATATATCAGCGTGAATTCTGAACTCGACAGGGAAACGGTAACAATTGATATCAGATAGTTTTATATCAGATTGTTTTATCTTGGTTTAAAGATACATGGTCCCAAAGAAGAAACAGTACCAGCGTCTTTAGTAAAGTTAGAAGGAGTGCTTTATGCGCATCTCTTTACTGATCCTATTACCGTTTCACTGTTAGATACCGGAATATGACATAGAGGTATTGGCAGTGGACAGTGGCCAGCCACAGATGACGGGAACGGTGACCGTGAAGATTACAGTGACCGATATCAATGATAATCCACCATTCTTCACTCAACACAACTACACAGCTGTAGTACAGGTCGGTACATGAACGTGTAAAAGCTTGAAAAATAAAGTTGTCAAAACATTTTCCATGGGAATGATTAGACGGTTAAAATACGAAGATTAGACATTCCCGTCATGTAACTAATACCCATTTTAGGTATAAAATTAACATTTGAATAGAACCATCATCTCATAGATACCCCCAATATGTCTCTCAGACAAGCCGTGTAGTTTTGTGGAATGGTACAAATGAACTAGAAAATATTCATTAATTTCATATGATTGAGGCTAGTTTCCCAAATTTACGAGAATGTTCAATTTTATAGTTCAGTAAGTTGCACCAACGTGTGTAGCTGCATGTGGGCGCTGCTCATGCCAATTTTGTGTTTTGAATGTTGATTTGAAAACCATAATTTTCGAGAACCAGAAATCCTAAGAACTTACCGGACTGGGGAAATCAACATTAACTCAGACCAGAGTAATGTTGGTCTCTGATTAAACCGTTTACAAAATTTGTGAATTCAGATTGCGTACATTGTGATGTCATGGTTTACGTTGTGATGTACACGATTTACATCTCAATTTATAACTTTTGTGGAATAAATGTCAGAGCAAAGTGTTGACATTCGTTCAATGCATATGCGTCGAATCTAACCACGTATTTTGCAATTTAAACTGATATTACGTCATATTGCCTGCTCGCATTATAAGGTGGACGAAAGTGGTGACGTATCCAGACGCAGATATGACGTAAGTGTCTCTGGACCAATCAGGGCTCTTTCAGTAGATTCAGTGCTATTTATACTCTGTGGATACTCTAGAGCATATTTCTGGGCAATGCATGGTGTTATCAGTGGTTTTTGTGTATATTGATAAATTTTCCAATTAATGTACAAATTTTATGTGAATTTACACTAGCTTTTGAAGTGTTTTTTGTAACTTTTAACTTGGAAAATGCAGTAGAAGTTTTACAGATCATTGGGCTGACAAATTATTGGTTTTACCTACTGAATCTTCCAATGTTTGAAAGAGTAGTTGCTAATCGTCCAAATTAGTCAAATTTAAATTGCTGTATAAGGGCATACAACACCATTTTCACATCAAAAATGTTACCATGCAGCTTCAATATTCCAGTGTCATCGCTTATTGATCACATTTCATAATTTCACAATGGAAAATTATTTTAAACTCGGGATGGTTCCAAAGTGGTTCTGAATCGGAGGATTTGTTTTGTAACAAAACACTCTTTTAATTTAACATTCCAACAATCCCCGAAAGCCCCCGTTTGACCGTGCATTAACTCGGATCCCTTTTCTCTATTTCTCACACATGTACACATGCTATACAGTAGCTACTTAGCGCACAGTCTTTTTGTGACTCTAGTCTAATTCACCACGCTTTGAATGGCTTCGGCTTTGTGGCTTCAGTGCACTGTTTATTTACTCTCTTGTTCGAGTAAATTCTTACAATATTTTTTATATAATTTGTGACGTTCTGAGAGGAAAAACGAACTCATGTATGATACCCATTGGAGTGAAGTGAAGTATTGTTTTGTAACATTGTTTCATACATCTTATTTTATCAGTCATTTTTCCATTAATTTACATGTAAGACTATTAACTGCATGAAAATTATCAACTAAACGATCTACAAATTGCGCTTTTGTAGTTGCAAAGCAATGCGCAAATGCCATCATGTAGATAATAGATTGCTGCATTTGTTTAAATGTAAGAAAGCCTGGGGTTCACTCACAGGGTACCTGTTTTACTTTTTGTTTTAGTTTAACAGATTTTATTTGTAGCTCTGCCATTTGAAAAACCTCACGTTTCTAATCTCTACACATGCAAAACAAATCTAGTTGGACACTAACTAGAAATTCAAACATCCACCATTAATATAATCAGTACTCAAACTAGACGTTTGATAACTAATAAAGCTTTGCACTTTCAACAGGAGGACAAAACCCCAGGGTACACTGTGCTGCGCTTTCACGTTGAAGACGCGGATACAGAAGCGAACGGGCCGCCGTACAAGTTCGATATCGTCGAGGGTCAACCGGACCACGAATTCAAGGTGGACGGCAACGGAGTTCTCACCACGGCGGCCAGGTTCAACAGAGACATCAAGGACCAGTACGACCTCGTCATCAGAGTCTATGACAATGGAAATCCGTCCCTGTTTACTGATACCACGGTAATAGGTTAACGGTTTTATTCAAAGAGACGAAATTTTACACTCTTCGCTCGGTCTAACCTTCCCAAAGGTTCGCTTTTGTGATCTGACTGGACGACACCGAGACCGATAACGAGACCTATTAAATATCTTACCCAATGGCATCACTGATATTGTCTTGGTGCAGTGTGAACTGCTTCATAGAATTCTGTGTAACCCATTTCAATCGGTCGCGCTATCTGTCTCGGTCTCGGTGTCACTCAGTGTGAACACACCATAATGGTATGTTTACACTGCCCGACACCGAGACTGATACCGAGACAGATAACATATGGGTTGTATAGGATTGTGTGGAGCTGCTCATACTGCACAGACTGATGACAAGACTGATTCCCATTGATTCTGTGTACTTACTTTTTGGTATCTGTCTCAGTCTCGGTATCGTTCTCGGGCAGTGTGAATGCAACTTTAGAAATTAGTCTCGCCCGCATCTTGGTTACAGTGACTTTTTATTTACAGGTAACTGTGAAAGTGATAGAGGAAAGCGCGTTCCCGCCAATTGTACAACCGCTGCACGTGAACATAGCGGTGTACGATGACGAGTTCCCGGGAGGTATGATCGGGAAGGTGGCAGCCGAGGACCCGGATCAGTACGATCACCTCACTTACACTGTCGTCTCCAACGAGATGCTGTTCGACGTACATCAATGGGACGGAACGCTCAAGGTAATTTCGGTTACCCATATCTTGTGATATTCATCTGCTGGTAATTTCTTGAACTTGAGGTAAACTGTAAAAAATGCTCAAGTGTCAGCACTCTGACTAAATTTCCTAAAAATGTATTCTTCCAGGCAATTACATCATTAGACGCAGGAGACTACAAGATAAATGTTAGTGTGTCAGATGGCAAATACCGAACATTTGCTGATGTGCGACTACACGTCTGGAGTATAACTGATGATATGGCAGAGAACGCTGTGGTGATCAGATTTAAAGAAATGCCAGCGGAAGAATTCATGTCGGTGCACAAAACGAAACTTCTTCAGGTGCGTTAGTTACAGATAAATATTGTGATATTGACACCTTTGGGAACGGGCCGGAATTCTTACTTTGTAATAGAAGGTTACTATAAGATGCATATTTATAAGGTCTCGTGTTTGTGGAGGAAGAATGCTAAATTCTTAAGTTTTAAATGTGTAGGTCATGGAGGAAGATCTACAGATTCCCTCAAATCACGTGGTAATTCTGAGTGTTCAACCAGCGTCCGATACAGTCATAGAACCGACGCGTCGCAAGCGGGAAACGCAGTCCGACCTGGATGTTCTGCTAGCTGTGAAGAAAACCCAAGATACTTTCAGGAAGGGTAATCCACTGAGAAGGCAACTCACCTCCGTCATTGATGTCATGGAAAAGAAGATGAATGTTCAGGTCGACAAGGTGAGAAGAAAAAAATCACATAACATTGTCATAAGCGCTAAAAGTAATGCCCACAATCAACCCTCAGTTTTAGTTCTTGAAATGTTATAAAAAGGTGCAAGATTACAATTTTCCTCAACGCGATTTATTACTGTTGTTCAGGTTTTCAACGACATCTGTGAGAAGGATATGTGTGATTCGGGTCAGTGTAAGACGGAAATCAAGTTCAATCAGGATCAAATGTTTCCGGTTCTGACGGACAGCGAGAGTTTCGTATCCGTTGGACACAAACTGAGTTACCGGTGTAAATGCAGACAAGGGTACGCAGGTCTTCAGTGTGATGAGATGGTGGACGCATGCACACCCAACCCATGTGCTGCACCGCAGGTCTGCAGACTTCAGGGACAGCTCGGCTACAGATGTGAATGTCCTCATGGCAAACAGGGTCCAGGATGCACAGAAGATGCGGAGACCATGTGCACTGAACCAAGATGCTTTGGTAAGCGAATCTAACTTTGAATGTATTTTATACTAAAAAAAATCACGCATTCAATTTGTTGCGTGTATTGTATCAATGTTTTAATCAACTTTGAAATATTTTAATGTTAATTGTTGCAAATTTGGTTATCTCAGAGGGCAAACCGCTAACATTCAGTGGTCAGAGTTACGTCAGGTGGAGACTGAATGAACCGATGCAGCGTCGCTTCACTCTGGCACTGGAGATGAGAACGTTGCAGAAGTCAGCGAGGTTGATGCATGCCGTAGGCAGAGTTGACTATAGCTTACTGGAGGTAAAATACGCTTGTTATTACTATTGTTTTTATTCCGATTTTCACCCCTATGCGGAAATTGTTATTGTTGTTTGGTTTTGAAAAAACAATGCATCACTACTTTTGTCTCTTTCAGATGGTAAATGGTGCCGTCCAGTACAGATTTGACTGTGGTAGTGGAGAGGGATTGGTCCGAGTTGATTCCATCCGGATTAACGACGGACAGTGGCATCGGATCACAGTGGAACGCAGAGGTAGAACCGCCGAGGTCACCATCGACGATAAAGCCTCAGCGGAATCCACTGCACCAGGCACTAACGACTTACTGAACCTGGACAGGTATGCACCAGACCACTGCTGCAAAATTGTCATCAGAATGTATATTCTTCCCAATGAAGTGCAGGAAAGCTGCAGTTGGTAACAAAGTTCTTCAAATAAAGCCCTTCTCTTTTAGCCATGACGTATACTTTGGAGCCGAGGTAGATACAGGTGGAATAGGGTTTGAGGATGTGAGAAAAGGATTTGAAGGATGTATGAAGGCGATTAGGATAGGTGGTAAAGCGCTACCGTACAGTGGTAGCAGTGAAGTAGGAACCTTACAGAAATTTGAGAAAGTGGAATTCCACTGCAAGAGATCTTATGTTCCAGGTATGTGGGTGGTAATGTTTTTTTGCATTGTTAATTAATGTGATTGGTTAAAGTATGGTATTCCGCCTCGATATTACTGAGCACAAATTGATTTAAATTTTCTTTCAACAGGAATCTGCAGTTCAAGTCCTTGTTTCAATGGAGGAATTTGCATACCTATGGGTATCGATTCCTACAGATGTAAATGTGTCAACAACAGATTTGTGGGTGCAAGATGCGAAGTAGATACAAATCCCTGTGAAAGTAATCCTTGCATGCACAATGGTAGGTATCAGCTTACACTTGCGCTGATTGTATGTGAAGTGCAAGGGCCCGTTTACACCAAGCATCAGCGTCAACATAGAGTCAAGGCTATGATGACGCTAGTGATACAGCTCTCATTGAAATCAATGGAAACGAGTCACTCCAGAATGGGGTTGCAACCGATTTTGGAGCGACTCCATTCATTTCAATGAGAGCTATGTCACAAGTGTCATCTGCGTTGACCTGGACGTTTGGCGTAAATGGGCCCAAAGGATCAGTAGAAAGTGTGTGGAATTCCCGAGAAGAAATCCCAGACTTTACGATTAGATTTTTGTGCGTGTATTTTAGGTATTTGTGAGAATCTGGCAAATGACTTCCGTTGCATCTGTAAGGGTAAACTGGAAGGCAAGAGATGTGAGCGGGGGTACTACTGCAACCCGAACCCATGTAAACACCAAGGTCTGTGTACAGATGGGGATTCTAGTCCAATCTGTACTTGTAACGGATATGATGGTGAGGGCTAAACTGTAATTACAGTGCGTGGTAAAAGATGCGAGATTTACAGAGTAATTCACTGTACTATTTTTCTATTGGAAGGAATGTTATTTATTATTGGGAATTTCAGGTTTATACTGTGAACGAGACATCAACGAGTGTGTGGACTCTCCATGTAAAAACGGTGGAACTTGTACCAATATTCCGGGTTCATTCAGATGTGACTGTAAACCCGAGACAAGCGGGGATCTCTGTGAAATTGTCAACTTCACTTCCATTGCCAGTTCTTCGTTTAACATAACCATTGAGGAAATCATAGGCAAGTATCATCTCCAATATTTTTGAAACTTTTGCCTTTTCTGGACATTTACTTCACATTTCAATTTTGGCATAATATCCACACGTTGTAAAACAAATCCCTGTGTAATTCCAGGTATTGCAGCTGTCGCTTTTGGTCTCATCATCATTGTGCTAATCTTCTTGCTGATCGTGAGATACAAGAGAAGGAAGCGCAGAAGGGAGAACGAAAGGTTCGAGAACAACAGAGGATCGAATGACTTCATCTATAACTGTGACGACATCAAGAGGAACAACAAGATGAACAATGTCGATGCTTCTAATTTAGCTCAGGTAGAACTGAAAAAAGCTCTCTCTGTTTAGCGGAAAGGAGCTTTTGCAAAAAAAAAAAACCGTAATGACTTCTAAAATGTCATGTGCTCACAGAAACAAGAGTTTTTCATGTTCGCATTTATGATAAAACACTTTTCCTGTAATACCTTTTCAGAACATCTCACCAAACACACTGAACCAAAGAAATATCACTCAACCGAGTCCCAAGCCTAGTCCACGTCCACCGCCCGTTCCCACCCGGCCCGCCTCGTACACTCCGAGCTATGGTGACTCCGTCAACACCCTCAACAACTTTGACTCTGTTCACAACTACGGAAGCGCTGCTGATGAACTGGAAAACGTGGGAACATTGCCACACATAGAGGTATCTGATACAAATAGTTGTTTAAGGCTCAAATGTGTTGAACGAAACTGTTCGAAAATTGATGAGCCATAGATTATGTAAACTATAATCATTTCTAGCATTTTAAAGGGAAATATATTTAGTCAAAGTGTTGATAATAATGTAATCTTCCACCAACAGATCCCAGCCTTCTTAACCAATCTTGACGTAGAGAAGTCACCGATGCGTTCACTTCCGCCTCCACCATTGTCCACCGCAAGTTCGGATAACCTCCAGAAGAAACACTGGGATACAGACAATCCAAACATTGCTGGAAATTACGCCGAAGGTATCGTATACTAATAGCCTGATGTGAAATTTGGTGATATTATTAACCGGCTAAGCATAGCAATGGGAATGAGTACTAGACACCCCTTCAGACGCTAAGTTATTTTTTGGCCAACAAACGTGTGTCACTATCTAGATCTGAAGTCTCTGGAATCTGAATTAATAATGCTGGTTTACCTCTGATTCAACAATGCCTACTACACATTTAGGGGAAAATATTAATTATGTTATATGCTTTAATTGCTACTGATTTCGAATTGGTATTTCTACTAATTGGCATCATAGTACGTTCTGTGTTCAATTTACTGAAATTTAATAAGCTCAATCTTTGCACAAAAATTTCTGTTTTTAATTCAAACTTTTAACGGTGGCTATGATGTTTGAATGTAGAGAGAAATAGGAATGATTTATTGCAATTGACTTGCATGTTGAACGGCTGATTATTAATTTCTTTGATCCACTTGGCACACAATGGGTGAAATATGTGGAATGGGGATAGTGGTTCAGATATTTTTAAGGTTCTTTATTACATACTGTTTCTCTCTATCCGTGTTTGTTTATGTTCATGTGTTTTTGTGGTATGTGGGTTCCACCCTCCACCCTTTTGCTCTCTATCTTGCTTCAGGTAATAACAAGCCACACAACAAGTCTTTGAGCGGCATGGAGAAAAGCATCCACCCCGGGGTGTTGCCGTCCCACGCAGCGGGAGGCTCTCTCAGCAGCTTGCCTATATCCGAATCCGAAGACGAAATGCCTGGTACGTAACTCCTGTTGAAAATGCTTCAACTTCTACTGAACTTTCTATACTCGATCTACTGACCAATTCACAACCAACGAAAATCAATCTAACAGAAAACTAACCTAGATGCACTCGTAGATATTTAGTTTCTCTAGTTTGGAATAGTCTGCCAGTTAGAACGATGATTAACTTTTCGTTTTTACAAATTTAAGCAATTATTTCAAGTAGACTTCTCGTCCTCCTCGCCACACTTCTAGACTACTATTTTGATAACTATGAAGTACTGACTAGCAGTACTCTAGTTCAGTTTAAATATTGATTCTTATGAGTTCAATATTTTAACCATAATCTCTCACAATTTTAGCTTAGTTCTTAATTTGATAATCATTGAACGCAGATGTGTTCGTACTAATATTGCATTGCGAAATATTTACATGGATTTGATAAAAAAATCTCATGTTGCCTGCAGGACAGCCAGTCAGTAATTTAAATTAATGTATTTTGTGCATTCATTACTGTTGCCATTTCTATGTCTACTGTGTCTGCGTCTCGTTTCCCGTATGGTATCTGTGAACACGCGCCTGTAGCCAGTCAGTCTCTTTTCTTGTTGCAGCTTCTCTTTCAGTTGTTCTTTATGTCTTCTCACATTTTCATAAAATTTTAACGGAAACAAGAAATTTGAATGAATTTGACCTTTTCTCGTCAATACTTCTATTGAAACTAGGGGACAAGTTGTGGGGCTTGGGGTTATTTCTGTACTTCCTTAATTAGATTGGAAACGTCTGTGCCAGAGGATATGCCTATTTAGAATTTGAACATGATAATGAAATCATGCAAATTAAAAACTCCGCCAAGGTACATTATGCACTAGGCATGCAGAAGGAAATTAATACTGCATGACACTAAATCGATTGAAATAATTCATAGATGCATGAGCGCTCAAAAGTACCTTTCCCTTTCAGAAATTTATTTTATTATTTGCGCTTCGATAGTCTTACGTCTCGGAGACTTTGCAGTGTAAAACGTCTCACTGTTTTATCCTTTAAAAAGTTGTAAATACAGTCTCGTGCTATTTATTCATGTAATGTTGTCTCGCTATCTAGTGAAGAAACTGAATGCACAGAAATATATTCAAATGTAAATACAGATCTTTTGTAAAATAGAGATTCACTGCTGTCCTATACGTACAAACAGTGTGGAATATATTGATGATGGTTGCGGTTCTATTTTTATTTTGTTTATTTTGTCGCTAATAAACCTCGTCTTTTCCACAATTTAACACACAGGTGGTGCGAAATGCAAACGCAAAGGTAGAACATATAGTCCTCCTATTGTCGTATTTCCTTACATTATTATCTCTTTTTGTATCGTAATTGGTTTCAACCAATGGAAATGTTACCCCTACATAGAAATGGACTTATGTCATATTTTTTTCACAAAATGATGTTCCTTTATTTTTGAGGTGCCCACTTGAAGTTCTTTAGTCTCATTCTTCATGGTCTGATTGACTATAAAATATACATAAAATATTATGTGTACAAACAATCGATTTTTATATTCCCTGGATTTTCCATTTGTGTATTTCTTGTTGCGGAACCCCTGGTTTTATTTGGTTGGGTAGGGTATATGGTGTAAGTCCATTTAAAAGTAAATTTGGTTCTTACATTATTAATATTTCGGTTGTAGAACTCAGTATTTATGTATCTGAGTCTATGTACGGTAATGTTTAGATATAAAGATATAGAATTTCCCCCGCTACCTTGCATGAGGTTGTTCGTCTTGTCCAGAATTAACCGTGGATGTACTTGCAAAGAAAGGAAGACAGCCTGTGAAAAATAGATGTTTAACAAGACAGCCTCCAATCATCATTGCCAAGTAATACCAACCATGGCCTCCTATTCTTACCATGCCAGACAAGACCTAGCATGGGAGAGGGAGGAGGTAGGGTCACCTGGTTAGGGTACTCCCCTGCATCCAGACCAGACTGGGGGACGGCAGGAGTGGAGCCACCTGGTCAGGGCCTCCCTGCCCCCACCCACCCCTTTTACATGACCAGGACAGGATGCACCCTCCCTGTGGACAGACGCCTCTGAAAACATTACCCTCCCTCGTACTTCATATTTGGTCGGTAACAAGTAGCTTAGTATGAATATAGATGCTACACATCTGGAACATTTTTCTTTGGAGAAGAAACATCTTTCATAAGACCAATGTTACAAATTCTATTGTTTGCAGAATATTTCGCACGAATAGTGTCTTTCCTCAAGTACATTCATGTGTCGATATATGTTTTTCTGATCGGTCATGTAATATTTTTACACGTTAATATTTCAAATGGTTTTCATTGACAGTAAATCTTAAATTAAGCTTCCAGTTTATTTCAATAGCCATAGTTACGAAAATTGGTAATTAAAAAAGTTCCCCTAAAGGCAAAGTATTTGTCCAGTATCATAGTCATTTTATTACGAGTATTGAGTGTTTTCTACTGTTTCACTTCTATTCATAAAATGTGTGTGTTTGTCCATATGTGTTCATGTATTATTTGTTCACAGTACTAATACACAAGAAAGTCTATTCGCTAATGTGTACACTGAAAATCCTTCCAGTGATCATCTCAGTGTATTAACTCAAGCATGCCTTGATACAGTTAGTATACTGTTGTACTAATGAGTCCTATAATTTGTTTCAGGATACCACTGGGACGCATCAGACTGGGCACCAAACCCAACTTTGCCCAACATCACAGAGGTACCCGTGAAGGAGGTACCCGACTCACCCGCCAGCAGCCGCAGCAACGACTCCAACAGACAGGTCAACCAGGACGAGTACGATTACACTGACTACCCGGAGGAAACGGAGTACATCGACTCCGAGTACATTGGTGACTCGGAGTACGCGGAGAACGAGTGTGGCGAGGAGGACGAGATGCTTGGGGAGGAGCCTCAGGAAGAGGACTACCCGGACCCCCCGAACTTCGAGCAGATTCTCGCTAACATGCACGAAGGTCTGCCGTACGAAGAGAACTTTGACAGCATACCTCGAAATAATGCAGCCAAAAACTATAATCTACATCCCAATAAGTATTTACCAACTCATACCATAGCAGATAGTGCACAGGGTAGCCGAGAGTCATTTAATAAGCAAGACGAGGAAGACAACGGCAATGCCGACAACATCGCCCGTGATGATGACGATGATGTCATCCACTACGGGTTTCCGCGCCCGGGGAAGAAACCAGACTTTTACAGTGGGTACACCAGTAATCTGGAATCCCAGGATCTGGACTATGGCACGCTATCGGGTATTGATAACATGAGTGTGTCAGTGGGAGGCTACACATCGACTAATGCCTCCATGTCTGATATCTCTGGACTCTGTGAAATAGATGACAGTGAAGTCAACCTCAGTGATAATGACTCGAACGATGAACTGGAAGCCTCGGCCAAACTGCTGGCAAAGTACTCCAAATCCAATTCACACACCCACACGCAAGTATAGATAGACGTCTCCACCAATGGGTGCTAAGATGTACACATTTGTGCTCATTATGATTTCAACTTTAAGATGAAGAGCTTAATATATTTGTGATGCTTTATGTGCACAGGCGGCACTGCATTGCCATATTACACTTAGACAATTTTACTTATATTACAAAAGACAAAAGCTGAAATCACAAAGACCACGATATGTACATTTCGATGTGAATATTTATCCAGTCATGCATTGGAAAATGTATTGATAAATGCATTGAATGCATAATTTATTGAAACGAATTGTTATGTAAATGAAAGCGGTAAACTTGTAAGTTAACAATAGTTGTGAAAGAAAATGATTTTTACACAGTGAAATGTTGAGCAAAGAAACCAGAAAGTAACCTCAGCTAAATAAATGCCTGCTATAGAAGAAAATGCGCAACAGCAACAAACTTCTATTTGTGTTCATATGACATGACATACATTATTGCTACAATGGTAAATTTGTTATTTTGACACAAAATCGTTGAATCTAAATCACGACATTATCTGAGTCCATTGAAAATAGCCGTTGAATAATATATTGGTCTTGAGCAAGTTATAGACTTTAATTTTGCTCCATGATTACCTGTAGATGTCATAATATATCTTTATTCAAATGTAAAGGCAGCTTACGAAATTCTGTATGCAAATATATTTAGACATACATGTATTTGCTGCTGCTAACCAATCACCAAGCAATCACCGCAACGAATCCAACCGGTACAAATAATCAAAAATATTAGATTTTTAAGTTATATAACTGAGCTTGCAAACTGCCTGTGTGAAAAATATTGTCATGTGAAGAATGTATCATATGGTGCTATTTATTGTAAAGTTGAAAATTAAATTGCTAGTAGAAAGAAGGTTTCTAAATTTCTTATTATTGCTATTGTGCCAAAATAATAGATTAAAAGTAATTCTTAATGAAGGTAGCATTTTCTAATCCAAATACTTAACGCAGCTAGATTCTTAAAGTTAATTCATGCAAAAGTTTTTTCAAAGTGGAACCAGACTTGACATATTCAGATGACCTGGTTTCATGAATCCAAAAATATTTAGTTCTTACTCTTTATTGAGATTGAATTTTTTTATTGGAATGGTGTATCTATAGTCAATGATGAATGTTACAATAATCTCGCTTACAATTTGCGACGTGATGAAGCTAGTATAATGCTACAAATAACTCGAATATCTATGCATTACAAAGGGCACAAACAAGTGAATGGTAGTTTCATTAGCATGAATGGGTAATTTTGTAAATAACATGAGAATAAGGCCGACTTTATAAGCGTGTACATACATTTTATACTTAGTCTATGTTCAGTAACTATGTGTGTTTGAATGAATAAAATAATAAAAAGGTGCTAAGTATGTAGTGAAATTGTAAGACCGTGATCAACCGCTGTACATGCATCCCAAGAGACATTTCCATGAAAATTTCACAAATCTTGTCGCGTTTGTATTCTGTAACCCGAAGTAATGATCAAGCATAATATGCAAAAGAAATGTTTGTAGCGTTGACAATAACCTTACATGTGACCGCAAATGTTCTGCCAAACAATGCCAATCGCTTTATAAACAGCAACATGTGCCAACTGAAGGAAAATATCATTCTGTTGAACCGCATACTCCCATACTAAAAACTCGTCTTTTCATGTAGTGACGGATCCAACTCATCAAAGTTTGTACTTTTTATTGATTGGAATGATGTTGGAGATCTTCAGAAGTGAACAAGACAATGTTTAAGACCGGATAAAAATTTCAGCAATTTGTGCCATTCGCATTGAATTGAACCTGAAGAAATCCCAGACCAATATTGGATCCCTATCTAACCTTTGCATTAGGTTTTCAACGAACCCATTCATCATCAAAAACTGTTCCACCATCTTTCTCAGGGAGCTGGCACTTAGAATAAACCATTCTTTTGGCCTGATTTAAAGAAATCATTTGAGTACGAATACTTAATTTGGTTGGCATTTCAGTTGAGCGCATTAACAATGATTAGTCATCCGTGTGGCATTATTTTCACTTTCATTTGTGTCATTTTCATAGTCCTAGATCATTATATAGCATGTACGTTCATATTTTAAAAGCGAAGACCGCAGTTGTGGGTACTTTAATGGGTAACATTTTCAAGGGGAAACAACGTGTCAACCCAGCTTCTGTTCGTTCTATTGAGTGTAAGGAATTGCAACATCATCATACAGCTGATTCTCTATTAAGTTGCAAATGATTCAGAAAGATGCGCATGTGAGTAAAATATTCTGTTCTTGAAGTATTATTATTGTCGTTTTGTAGTGCTGCCAGTATATTTTATATTCATGTGCTGTGTAATTTAGCGTTTTTTTCTTTCCACAATTTTTTTGTGCATTTCTATGCGTAAAAAAAGACTGCTTTGTTCTTTTAACCAAAGTCTGAAGAACTGTTATAATATGATGTGATAAGATAATTTGTAGACAGATTTCACTTTTGATACCTATTATGAATGATATCATAAATACAAATACAATGCAAGTTAAGCAAGAACGTTAGTTGTTGATAATATTTGTGTAGATATTGACTGTTGTAAATTTATACGAATCGTTTTAATTATGTTCGCAAGTTTGAAAATAGTGCAAGGTGTACCATTTGCATTTTGAGAAACACATTTTTGACAACTGGTCTGGAAGTGTGTAATGCAGGTGTATAAATTTTAATGAAAATAAAACTTTTAGTTTGTAGGTGCAAGTAAAAGTTTAAAAATATTTTGTATTTATGCGGGAAACGGAAACTGGGTTGGATCTAAAAAATAATTGGTATGATTTGTAATGAAATTTTCTAGTCGCTTTGAAATTTAACACGAGTTTTTATAAGTTTTCATGCATGCGTATCGTTTGTAAATAATTTTATCATACACAACGTGGCTTGATTTAGGGATAAGGGGAACGTCTTTCCCGTACACCTTGCATTATCAAGAAATCGTAAGATTCAACGCGCAAATGTAAGTCATTAAAAAATGAAAATTGTTGCTGATTACTTTTATTTTTGTGTCGATATGAAGACAAAAAATGTAAATAAAGAAGTAAAAGTTGTTCCGTGTCCTTTATTTTTAATGTCATAGAAAAATCTCCACGATGGCTGGAATTACATTTGAAGTTCAAAAGTACCAAAACCAATTTAATTCTTCATGCAAATTAGTCGAAAGTAATTTATCTGGACAGAAATGGCAATACATTTCCCCATGTTTTCACATTTGTCAAAAAAAAAAGATACAATCACGATGCTTCATAAGATAATGTTTGATAAGTTAATAAAATCATATGTGCTAAAATTATACGAGTCATCAAAAGCAACTCTTTTACATGACGTCGGAAATGATTGCAAAGTACTACGATTGTGGACAAAGCAAGTTTAATACATAGCACCTAAATACAATAAACAATACACTGAGATACAGTGTAGACATAGAAACGGAACTTTCGTCAAACTGGACAAAACATTCATCGTTAGCCACCAGAGTAACAACCGGTTGTCTTTCTTATTCATTTAGTCGACCACGATGCCATAAAATTGAGAAAACTCAAATATCACAGGTGCACAGAATCCAGCTGTTATTTTTTCTAAATACAGGATTGGCAACTTGCAACAAATTAGACATATTGGCTAGTGCATTAGTCTTAATTCAGTGTGTCCTCACAAATTTAAATTCGTACCAGAATTTATTTGCCTGGAAACGATTTCTAACCCATTTTCATTAAAAGTTACCCAAAAATGTAAACTAAAAAGTTGTGTATTTAGAAAAAGAAACCAGGACATGTAAACAAATTTTAAATATAGATCTACAATGAAATCTTTTCAGAGATAAACGAGTGACTGAGTAAGGACGTAGTCCCAACCAGAAGGTAAACTCTTTGTTTTCTGTTATTCGAGTTTTTCATGATAAGCACAGAATTTGCAGTTGCCTGTGCCCCTAACCGATGGTCTGAAGAGAGCGGGTTTAAGGGGCGCAAGTTTGTGAGGGAGCTGCGTTTCTTTGCAAATGTCAAATTGCTATAAGTTAGGATCAGCTCAGTCATTTTAATAATTTTTCACGTTTTTAAGAAACGGGTTTCTCGCTTCAAAAGAGATGAATGAAAACACTTTGGCCGACAAATTGTCTGTTGTGACAAACATCACTGGTGTTACAAACATTTTTAAGTCTTGCCCCTTTCAAAGGATATTTCTTAATTATGAACAAAAAACTATCAAAATTGTTTGCGGCTAGCAATCACAAACATGTAATTGAAATAAAAAAACCGGAAAACTACAATAGTTTCTCCTAAAAAGATACACTCTACAAAGCGCCGCACAGCATCGACAAAATTACGAATCGCGTTATCTCAAGCCTGACAAATCGTAATTACTTCTACCAATTAACTTTTGTGTAAGACAATGAATTTACTGTTGAGCATCATGCACAGTACATCTCTCAATTAAATTGATACAACAGAACTGCCTAATTCTTATCACAATACGACAGATTAAGCAAAACTTTCATCATTATGTTCACCGCCACAGGGATCCTGGTACTGTATTCTGTGCGTTGAAGTGGTTCCACTGTTTCCGTCATCTTGTTCCCGAATTAAACTGGGAGTTTGTCCCCTGACTCCACTGCTAAAATTAGGATAGAATTCAATTGAATAGTTATCTGATCACTGCTGCATTGAGTATTAATATGGTATTTCAGTTTGTCCAAAAAAGAGAAAACAGTGTTTCAAAATACTTTTAAATTATCACGTTTGTAAAACATGATTACAGAATACGTTTTAGACGTTACATTTCTGTACATTTAGCTGTAATAAACTTGTTAAAATTCTATGGAATTAAGTACGAGGCATGCAACATGTTAAACATCAAATGCAAAAACTTCAGCAAAGACACAGAGGTCAATTAATGTCTACTTACACATTAAATTTACACTCTATGACTAGTCTTGGCATTTTCGCAATATTTAGTCGAGTCTTTCGTGAATTCTTCATTGGTCAGGACTGACAAATTTGTTCCTTCTTTCCGTGCACAAGGAGCAAAAGTCAATCAATAGTTATAGGAGTATTGTGTTATGTCGCCTCTTATGTCACCGTTTATTGATTTTAAACAAGTGCAATATGAAGACCATAAAGCATAAACATTTTATGAAAACAAAATTTGGCAGTCCTTCCAAAAAACTGAATTCGCAAAAAAGTATATTATTTGAAATGTCAATGATGTGTTAGTGTTTTGATTTGTGGTTTGGTAAAAAAAAATTAATTCAACTTAGGGTCTCAGTAAAATATGAGGTACATCGGGACATACATAATCAATTGGGTATATTAAAATTAACGTCAGAGTGGAATAGCTTCTGGACAATTACAGTATTATTAGCCGTTAGCACCAAAGATGGTTTCTAAGGGGTGAACACTTTCAAAAGCTATAGTCCCAGACTACATAGTATATAATGTTGTTGGTCTCCCTGTCAAGAAGCTGAGAGTATGTGGCAAGAAAATACGCGGTGCATTCGACAGCATCAATTTACATATGTGCCGACAGTGATGGTACGTGTTTAGAATTCGAATTAACAACATAAAATTCTGCACGAAACCTCCGTCACTAATTAATTAAAACCAAAAACCAATCATATAAAAAATCGGAAAAGACAAAATAAGTTACATTTAACGTTCACAACTCAAAGAGGCACAAGTCGGAACACACTGAGTTGATTTTTACCCGGAGCCGCCTAAATAAACTGCACCATCACTTTTGGCCAACACGTCAGGTTCGGTCGATGTACTCAAGTCAAAAGAAACGGTCCGCCGTGGCTGGAGACTAGTGGAGAAAACACTTGTAGGAAGGCTTTTGGTCAGGTCAGAAGGAGGAATGCTCTGCGCATTATTGTCAGGGTTACCCAGTCCAGAGAAATCTGGGAATGGATTGCTTGAATTGTCAAGCGTCTCCGGTCTGGTGCCGCCACCAAGAGACACAGGATGACTGTAAGACATGCCTTCTGGGTTAAATGTGTTGCAGTTAGCGTTTATCCCACTACCCTGAGAGGTATTTTGTTCAGACTGTACATGTTGATACCTCTGTACTGATCCTAGTATTGTAGGAGAAGAGGTACTACCAAAATTGTCGCCTGTGCCCCTAACTGATGGTCTGCGGGGAGCGGGCTTTAGGGGCGCAAGTTTGTGAGGGTGCTGTGAATTTGTGGTGTCATGATCTGCTGTGTAATCGGCTAAAATGAAGCAAAAATACAACATTAATCACGGGCGATGAAACAACATTGTGAACAACATACACAGCTCATTAAAATATTAGTTAGGATTGTTTGGTCCCAGTGATTGTGAATCTAATCATGTAATTTACTTGGAAAACTGCTCCTTCGGCATCCACCTTAAACAGTCTAACAATACAACAAATTGATTACTCATGCATTGGGCTACATGTAAATTTTCAACAAAGAGGGAAGATAAAGGGATGGGGGCCTATTCTATGTAGATATAAATTTAAAAGTAATTGTGAAAGAACTAAAAGCCTTTTGAAGTTTCAATATCCACCTTTTCATTCGAGGTTTTCTGAAATACGATTTGATTGGATTGGATTGATCTGTAAAATATTAAATGTATTGTTCTATAAAGTTTAAAATTTAAGTAAAAATATGACATATTTCTTTTAATTTTTGTGAATACATTAATAGAATCCAATCACAAGTAGAATTAAATGAATACAGAGGTCTGTGTCTGTTACCTTCTACCAGTTGGTTCTTAGTACATTTTAATTATCATGATTAAGTTAAAGTGAATTCCTTATATTTTTACACATTCCAAATTGAATTTTATTCGGCGTTGGAATGGACAGTGATCAAGATTTGTATGAATTCTACCTGTGCCAATGAAATTTATACAAATCGAATTCATTAAAACATGCAAAGTCAAATCAACTCAAAATCGTATTTCACAAAACCTCGGATACTTATTTTACGGTATTGGAAAACATATCGTAAGGAAGATAAAGAGAAATGTTTCTGTTACATTCTTTATAAGCCAATTTTTTCCAATAAACACCAAACAAAATCTCAGATTGTACAAGAAAATATACGAAAGATACAGAGTGATAATCAGAATTGAACTGCACTTCCCGACTGCTCAAGTTTTTGTGTATTTTGTTTGTTTATAATTGGCTGACACAAATGCAAACAGAAAAGAAATGACCAAAAGAACCTGGATCACCAAAAACAAATAGAAGTGAAAGCAAGAGAAGTCATAGTGTTAGTTACCCGCGTCACTTGCAAATGATACATTATCACCATCTCCTGTTCAGGTAATCAGTAAAATGGTGAATGAATAAAATATTCTGAGTTTCTTTTCAGTAATATTCTGAGTTTCTTTGCAGTATTATTTGTCAGAGACTATTTGTCAGAGACAGCAGAAATATATCTTTCACGTCTTCCTAGCTGTGCGCTTCTATTTCTCACGAATTCTAATCAACTTCACCCTTGCCTTTATGCTTTCTGCCGCCTATTCCTAAATCTGCATTTAATCATCTGCATGATGTTAAGAATTAAAGCTCGAAAATAAGTATATTTCGAGGTTCCAAAATAGTGTCTAACTTTCTTGTAGATGGAGAAATGTCTGGCACACCACAAGACATTAGTAATCCCACACAAGGGACACCGCCTAATCACTGGTTTCGTTTTGCTATTTTGTCCAAATTCGAGAAATAAAATTATTAACCACAAAAGAGGCGGCCTTTGGAAATATACACACCGGACTTGTGCTTCTTCTTCTTTCTGCGTCGCGGTTCGTCGTCGGTGTAGGAGGGCGGAGGTGGTGCATCCGTCGAGGGGTTACCACCCACCGTCACCGCGCGCAACGTCCGTGCGCTCCGATCCATTTCTTCCTCATCACTAAGAGAAAGCACAATATTCATTTACTTATTAGGTGATATTCGATCATTTAACTCACCACCCCTCTCACTCAAATATCACCAATGAAATTGTATACATATATTTCACAACAGTGCATTTTTTTTTTTGAAACACTTCAGTTTTTCACGATAGGCGTTTCTGTCAGATTATCTGACAGATCTTTGCACAGGGAAGAGCCAAAAAAAAATTGGTCAAAAATTGCCCCCAGTAGAGTTTGAAACCAGGACCTCCAGATCCTGAGACCAATGCACTACTCCTGAGCTAGGGAGGAATCTGTTGGGCAGGAGATTTCTGAAGTGAGCTTTGTTTCATGCACCACTTCACATGTTGGA
>JBCAUG010149852.1:0-20493 GCA_038406175.1 Haplosyllis leylae | reverse complement strand
CTTTTCCCTGACTGGAAAAAGTTGTCTCATTTTTCCAGGTTTTCCAGTTTTTCCAGTGCCGGTGGGAACCCTGACATGAAGACTAAAGTTTTGGTTAATTTTGCGAAAAACGCATCGTGAAATTTGTATGTAAAAGAGAGAATGGGGAATGAAAATTGAATATTTTGAGTGGAGATCCTCCTTTCTTATGAATACTCTGGAAAAAAAACCTGCATGGAGGTTACATGTGTCCATTTAGTATTTTATATTCCTGTGGTCAATGATGTGGAATGATGGACATTACATTGAGAGGGGGCACCTAGCGTTTGCTTTAGTCTCCTTATTCCGACAATACGTTCTGGGGAAAAAACCCTGGGAAAAGACTTCTAGTTTACAAGCAATGCAGGTACAAAAAGAACTTTCTCCATTGTAAATATTAGGAAATCAAGCGCATTCTTACATCACATTTTACTCGAGTATGAACAATCACAAATTCATAAGGTGTTGATGGCGCACACTGTTTGCAAAGTCTGAACTAAATAAATCCTCCCTTAACAGTGATGAGCTCAAATATATACATTCAAACGCGTCCACGTCGAAATGTAAAATTGGCCGGAAGGTTATTATTTACCGTTGAAAGGACTGAAAACTGGGATTGGGCGATTACATTTCTATTTACCTTCTGATTCAATAGAATTCGGAATTTCCATAAGACCACTCAATCAAAAAAAGGCCTTTTACTTTCAGTGAGAAATTTCACATTCAGTCAACAATGAATCGGTCAAGGTCAAGGTCACTGGGACATGTCAAAGGTTAAGTCGAAAACTCTTCCTAGAAGGTGAGGAAATGGGATGACGGATTAAAATTTCCATTATTAAATTTGCACAATCACATTTTATATGCCACGGGCATTTACACAAAGTATGATAATACCTGAAGATGGGGACAATGAGGATTGTATGAATGGGTTTATATGTAAAGACTAGCGTCATAATGTGGGACAAACCTCTCACAATGTGGGCACATTCCACACGAACTTCGTCTCATCTTCAGAATTCCCCCTCTTTTGGAAATCCATGCTCTCAAAAATGTCGGTCACATCTCAAACTGTACTTCAGATATAAGTGTAAGGAAAACTTCAGTGATGGTAATTGACAATTACCTCTGATATTACAGCCAGTCATCAGTGAAATGCAGGTTGCGGAATGCTTGATCTGACTCGAATCTTCTGAAGGTTTGGGTCTGTCCCTTCGTAAAGTCTGGCTCCACCATCTGTAAATAAATTTGACATAGATTTAATACATTGAATATGATATTTCGTTGAAAGTTTGTGGAAATAATGAGATTTCTCATGGAAAATGAGAAGCAAATAATGATATTTTAGAACCATCATTTGAGCTCCGACTCATGCGACTACCAAAAAGTAGAGATTAACCTTATTTGTGGGAATGGATACATTTGCTAATGGAGAGATAACGTTTATTGAATGATCTTTTTGGTCTATTGCTCATCTTCCAACTGAGTTACAACAAAAGCTTACTTTTCACCTCACGGGTTCCTGGACTTACATAAATCATTGTCAACAGGTGCTCATCTCGTTCTCTCATAAAATGTCATGAACAACATCTGAAAGGACACCACAGTCACGTAAGTTCTATTTGATACACCTCCTTCATGCTTAGCATTGTACACTCTGATGCATTACATAGTTGATATTTACTCGTATTCTTCTATTTTTCATTTGAAATGCAAATATCCCAGTCCTGTTTGAGGTTTGGAATTCCACGACAGAAGCCTCGCCAAGGTGAACTGTGTGCTCTTCCTGAAACAACTCTCCAAAGAAGTAAAAATGTATTTGTAATTGAAGAATGGATAATCCCTAGATGGCTACCTAGCCAAGTCTGAGCCAACAAATGCGTCCAAAACAGTTCAAAATCAATATCTCCAAAAAAAAAAGGATTCATTAACCCTTTTCAATTTGTCTTTATTTTAGTGATAATATTGTTAACACACTGAAATTATTCATTTTTTTTGGCTATGGCGCTGGTGGAGAAACCAAATAGTTAAAGGTGTATTGAATTTGAACTAATAAAGCGCCAAATTTTCTCTACTATGCTGTATTTTCATATTTCATAAACTTTAACATTGCTTTCACAAAAGAATCATTGTTCAAAAGATCCTCTTCTGGTCGTCTTTCAGGCAAGTTGGGAAGCTCAGTGGCAATTATTCTTGCATTGGTACTGCACACAACGCCCTCCAACCTCCTCAGGTGAAGGTACCTTTCTCTGAATATGGACTGTTTCAGGTTTTCACAAAAGGAACAGTTTGTACACAACCAATTAAACATCAAAATTACACTTTGCTAGCCCTTTGGTAGAGAGCACTTATCACTGTTTATATTAAATTGCTCTTCATTCTGCTTACCATGTATTACTGATAAAATTCCCTGCTTCAATAAGTATGATGGGCAAAAAAGTACATGATCTTTGACCATAATTCTGTCAGAGCAAACAAAACACAGTATGTAATAAGCTGCGAATTTTTAGACATTGGGAGTCAGTGAAAGTAAAATACAGTCATTTTATCAACAACAACTGCTTGAACGCATTTAATAGCATTATCACACCCATTACACATGAAGTTTTTTTTCCATAAATCCTTAGTTGCTCATCTTCCTCAAGACCAATTTGAAGATTTACAAAAGAGGAATTGTAGTAAGCTTTATAGTAAGGAATGTGCCCTGCCATTCATTTTTCGGTGTAATGTGTCTCAGCCTCTTTTTGCAGACTACATTTCTTCAATAAACATAAAGCACAGGCCACATAATGAAGTTATGATGACGAATAAACTGACATCATGGATCCATTTCAAGTGCAAAACAAACATGACTATTTTCCATCCAATTATGCAGCGTGGAAAAACAGCAATTAATTTCCCCTGAGCATGTACCCTGTGATCCTAAATGCTAAAAGTATATTATGCAGAAAGTGAGCGACATCATAGACAATTGGCCATCATGAACGAATTTCAGTCTGGACACAAATGTAACTTTGGCGTTAGGCAATATTGTTGCAAATGTTATGAAGTCCGCTCTTGAATTTTGATCAATTTGCATTCATAGTGTGCTTACACTGCGGGTCAAAGGTCATCCATAGGCATATTTGCTGTTGCTCGATTTCATGGCGTCAGGGTAAAAACAGGGTTATTGCCAAAAGTAGACGTAACGCTCTCCAGGTTCTCCCTGAAAGGGAACAGTATGATGTCTTGCGGGAACTACTTATGCTGGGGATCTAGCATTGTCTGAGCACAAGAAGAATCACTGTGTTCTTAATGTTCTACGAGCGATACCTCGAATACCAATTACACCCAACTATGCGTAATCACCATCCTCAAGAACTCGGAGGAAAGTGTCCATAGAAATGCAAATCTATTCAAATGAGGGTGCAGGATCCGTTTACAGTGTGCTGGCTTGGCCATCGCCTATCAAGTATTCACAGTTGGTTGACTCTTTTTCGGGTCCATGGGGTACATACCAGATATAAAAAGCAAAGACCGTTTCATGGAACAGTGGTTCATTTCTTGGCGCATTCCGCGCTGCCTGACTGGAATGCCTCCACGGTTCACGCTGTTCGATGTTTTGTCCCACGTAGTTACCTTCCACTGTGCACATTTAATACTGTTATATTTTCTTTCGTTCAATACAGAATGATTAACATTTTTGGTTACCCGGTTCTAGAAACATTTAAGGGAACTTTAATTGCTTTATTTAAGACATTCCCATAAAACACCTTTGTGTTCACGATAAAAGACAGCGTCGACAGACACGGTTACAAAGGTCCTCGATTATAAGCTCCCTCCAGTACATTTATTCTGAATAAGATCTTATGAAGATATATTAACAAGAAGATCATTGCTGTATTTGGTGAACAGTTAATCTCAAAATACGCCATCAGTGTGACACACGGTCCATTTACATTCAAGCCCAGAAAATGTAAGTTATGAGGCTAGAGAAACATACTGAGAAGCAAATCTGTGCTCTCAGCAAGAACTTTGAGCAACAATTCATAAAGAGAACGTTCAATTATCTCTGCGTACATGGGTCTTCACGTGGAGTCTTCTACAATACACATAGCGCGCCCCATAAACAAAGCTCTTTTCTCGGTTGTAAAAAAAGCCACTAAACAAAGATGTAGAGGAAAAGGTTAAAAGAAATCACATACATCAATGTTACGTCGATGTTACTTTCTGGCACAAATTACGGGGCTTTCTGTTTGAAGCTTCGTCAACCAAGGAAGAGATAAGACTTGGGCTTGGCAGTTTGCACAATGCAGTTATACGTGCATATCTTTGCTTGCGGGGATCTTCTGGAGGGATAGGATCATGGCTGGTTGCAAGGGCACAAAGGCTTTTGACAAGTGGTTTGAATTTACTTGTGCTGCTGACGGAGTGGCATCGGAATGTAATGCGGGACAAGCAAAGGCCATTTCATCTTCATGCGAGTACATTCTTGCGGTCTCGCTTCTGTCAAAGACTTCGAGCGTTCTCTTCTTCAGCAGATACCAAACTAAGCCAAGGTCCATGTATTCCAAACATGAACAAGTAACCATTAGCCTACAGGTTAAACTATTATATAATATTTAGCGAGCGTAAATGGAACACAACCCAAATAGAGAAAACGACACCATCGCTGAAGGTACATTCAGGAAGAAGGAAAAACATAAAGGGAATTTTCGTCCTTAAGAAGGTAATGAAGTAATTTTCCCATTTGCGTCGAGGCGACAAGAAGAACAGAAATAGGTGACAGATAATGGACAAGTGCACCGAGTGACTTCCAGTCGCATCCATGCAAGAACAATACTTCAGTGGTCTAAAATTTCACCTTGATGACCACTCCAATTACTCCATTGTGCCCGCGTGATGACCACATGCGAAGGTAGGACAGTCAGGGTTTTCCATTTCGTCCTCTCATGACTTATCACGGTATCGAAAACAATGATAACGCTTTTCGCAACTGTAATGGATGTTTCCACTTTAAATACTCATTTTTCTCCATAAAGATACCAGCATGCTTTATTCTCTGTAGGTTCATATCAGTTCGATCAGAAATACTGCTCATTGACCATTGGTCTTCGGGTAAGTGAACATTGACATCACCCATGATGATGATAAATCGCAGTACCCACTCACTAGCGTACTTTCTTCATTTGAAAAGAAACTGTTTTGCATTTATGTATGACCTTTAAGTGTTGAATGGCTAATCATTACATTAAGTATTTTGTCGTGTCCTTCACCATCTGGTCCCGCTGAATATAAACCACCATCTGGTCCCGCTGAATATAAACAGTGGTAAAAAGGAAAAATAATAATAACAAAACCAGATCTATTATGAGATGTGCAAATTGTAGTCTTTCAAAGGACAGCGGTTTGAACATGGTTGCTAAAAGGCATTCTTCGGGTTAAGTGAGGTCTGACATTGACGCAGATATTCCGCAGATTAAGTATTCACAATAATAACATCTGAAGGAAAAACATTTCTCAGAAAGGAAGATCATCTGTTCACGGAAGTTGTAAATAATAGTCCAAAATATAATTAGCATGATTGTCAAAAGGAGTGTTGCATCAATGGGCCAGGGAATGCCAATGATAGCCTTAGAAAAACATTAAAAGCCAAAACGAAAATATAGATGCATATTCTTTCCACAAACTTTGGGGAAAAGAAAGATCAGTAACTTTCGGATGACTGGATCTAAAAGACATCTACGCGATGTAGCATGACCTTTGGTTTCATATTTCCGTTTAATGCTTGACCATAATTAAAATAACGGTTTGAACAAAATTTGCCCATTAAAGTGAAATGTGAAACTTCTTATGGATTTCCATTTCACTTATCTGCAAATCATAGAATAAAAAATAGTTAATTCAAGGATATTTTCTGGAGGCATCTCATTGTTAATTCTAAGTTATTTGTTGTCAGCCACTGAAAACCTCAAGTACGATTGTAGAATCTGTCATCAGCAACGTGACTCAGAATTTAATGAATGGGTACGTACGTCATAATACAGCTTTCACGTGAGCCATGAGTCAATTAGAAGTGATACAATTCACTGGACCCGTTACCTGCTCGTTCCTCCAGTGACACATACATAGACCATGTAAGGCTGCGTAACGGTTACGTCAACGTGCGTCATACATGTCCTCTCTTGACTCATTACACAACTGTAATACGCACTTTCCTAACGTTATTAATTTAAACAGCCTAGATACCTGCAAACATGACACTTAGCGACATGTTCACGCAGTTCTCGCACTTTAAAATTCATTGTTACAACTCAATACATTTTTCATTATCTCAGGAGGAAACGAGGGGAGTCATCGCTGCCCCGTTTGGTAAAAAATGCAAGTTAGTAAATCTACTTCAGTAAAAAAGAGCGAAACTTTTTTCTCTGTTGCTGAATCTTAGACCACAGCAAGCTTCCAGAACAAATAATTACCGAACAGGAAGGATTTATTGTCTTTTACAGTTTTCCAAGATTTGCACTCATTTCCCAGCTACATCAACCGGAAGACCACTATTCCCGCTAAAACCTAGCACAAAATAATGAGCTTGTTAGTACTAAAACGGCTGACCAGTGCAGTGTCACCACGAAAACAACATTAACCGTAAGTGACCGTTACCCTTGGTTGGGTAACCACACATTCAAGGCAAAGTGATTGTGACCAGGACTTGTGTCACAGTTTTAGAGGCAAAATGATATGAAGAGACTATGTTTCTTTCTTGTGCAACAGCACTGTGGTCGACGAAATGTTGCATAATTTCTTGAAAGTCCACATCATTTTCCAATGCGTGTGTCAAGGAGACTTCGGAGATTTTTGTTGAGAAGGTGACTATTCTGATGAGAATACATTTCTACAAATTATGCATGATGTTTTGGTCATCAACAATGGCAGACAAAAATGCGGTTTGAAGACTTATTTCAAACAAACAAATGTAAACAGGTCATATTTCATTGTATTAATCTGTTTTGACAGCTTTTTATTAGTTAGCTATTGTGAAGTATTTTTCATGTAAATCAATATCTATGTTGACTGAAGAAAATCCTAATATACTAAAAAAAATTAAAAACAAGATGTTTACTGCTTTCGAAATTTGGTACACATTTGATATGCCTTGTTTTTGTAGGATTTGTGACACTGGAGCCACTTGGGAATGAGGAATCGTGGATACACAAGCCAGTTAAAATCACCACTTAGTCGGTGAGCAAGCAATGACTAACTCAGCCATGACCTTTGTGTATATTACTAGATGCTCAGGTCAGAATATCTGTGGAGGTTAAGTTGGGTACACACTGGTACAAATGACCATCAGTACATCACTGTGTTGCCGGTTATTGTGCAGAATCGTGTACTGATGGTAGAAATCGGGAGGTTTTGGTCCTCCACAATAGTGACAGTACTACTTTCAGGTAAACCACAACAGGGGGCTCAGGGGGCAAGCGGGTTGAGGGTTGTTGCATGACAAGCCATGTCAACAAGACTGCTTTGAGATTTTGCCTTGTTTACTCACAAACACTGACGCACTATTTACAGCAGCATGTAAACAGAGTGGTCTTGGATTAAAGGGTGTCTTCAAACTTCCAAAAGACATGATGTGAAGTTCTGATGTTGCTAGCATTAATTTATGTTGTACTCAGTGCCCTTCTGATCCTCAGAGATGTCCCATTCTTAGCCTACAGTTCACCGACACGTGCCCAACAAGGCTCTACCACAGCCAATAGCTCTTTACTTTTTACAGAACTTTTAAAGCCCCTTTAATCCTATACTACATCATGCATACAAAAAGTTACAATGTAAATACAAAACAACATTTGCTCAAAAAGTACAAATTCCGCTTTACAACTGACTACCTTTGTGTAGTACATGCAGCGTATTTACTCTTACTTCATTAACATATTTTCAGCTAACAACAAGATCACTCCGTCATGAAAGGTGATCATCTTGAAAATATCCCTCCAAATGGACCTAAAATTTGAGAGCTATGAATGATTACACAATCAAAAGCCTTTTGTACACAGAAATCATAGAAGTGTAACTTGATATAAAACCTCACTGAAAATATTTGGGCTTTCTTTCACGCATTGTGAATCCGTTTTCTAACTGTATTTCAAAGGCAAAAATTCGGACCCTTCTTTGCAATCGTTTGACAAGACTTTCATGTATTCTTCATCCCTCAGCACAATAGTGGGTTCAGACTTTGCATTTTAATGATGACTGATTTTGGAATAACAATTCAGGTTCTTCCCCTAACAATTCTACCCCCAGCTACCTTTATATTACATTTCCCTGAACACAGAGAATTGCTTTCAAAAGTTTCAATGGATGTCAACTTTGGTGAAGGCAACAAGCATTATGTTATCCCAACAAAAAGATTGCTTTTGGTGATTTAAAGCCAATACAGCACCACGTACAACGAGTAAATGGTTATTTATCACGCCGAAGGTAACTTATTTCGGTGTAGGGGGCGCCACTTTCCAATGTCCTTTTTTGGTCACATCCACCACTGCCTCATCACATTTTAAAGCACTTTTAAAGGCCAGTCGTGCTCTGTTTCACTCTAACATCTCACCTCAGCCACAAAAGCCTTATATTCTACACAATAAACCGCAAGACCTGTCAGTCATTGAAAGTCCATTCAGAAAGCAACATTATTTTCTTAAAGGGAGATCTCAACTCATTAATGCTTCCAAAGGAAGCTATTCTTTCTCTCATGTACAAAGTCGCAGCAGGAAAGATGTGACCCCAGAAGCTTACCAAGACCCGTTTTGTACGTGGTTGGTCGGCCTTAACCACCTCCTTCATATTAGGCTGATTATACCTTCTTACACAGTACCTCTGTAATGATTAAAAGTATAGAATAACCCATCCTATGCACTGTTCAGGGCCGCATACTGATGGAACTCCAGTATAATTTTTGGGTCACTTTTTCAGGGAAATTACTCTGTATGGTTGAAAACAAGTGTCATTTGAAAGCATAAGGCCATAAGCAGCAACGCTTAAAGTGAAATTATTCACAAACCATTTAACAGGCCTGGGGGAAACTGTCCTCCTAAAGTCTATGTGTGGAATTAGGAATTCCACATAACAGCACAAGGGCCAAAATCCAGGATGCTGTACACTTTTCCGGAAAAATAAAAACATGTTTTTTTTTGTTCGCGTCAGCAAAACAAGGCCAGGTGGTTGACGTACAGGGGATGCAATGAATCAGTGACCAATGAAGCAAAATTAATGACCCCCCTTTTCTAGAATGACAAGATTTGCTGAAAGTGGACATTCCACACAGATTTGTATCAGTCACATGACAATAGCTAATTGTCCAGGTCTGTGAGCCCGGTTCTATGAATCCGGTTACAACAGGCTAAAGAAGATACTGTGTTGTGAAATACGGGTGCAGGTGGTCACTGGATGACTAAACTGTCGAATGAAAACAATGCGCTTTATCATAGGTATCTCTGCATCATCCTAAAAAGGCATGATTGACTAATATGCTTAATCAGCATTAATGACATTGATAGATGGTTGGTGAAAATGAGATCACAAAAAAGTAGTGAATGCATGTAGCGAAAGGCCTTGACCCCGGATACTAAGGTAAACATGCAACATCTGATGTTTCCAACGTCACCCTCCCCCAACTTTCCAATAAACATTTGAAGACTTTTTTGCAAGTCGCACCTGTGTGCAATTATACTCCATTGTGCCTCATCAATCTACCCCGTGTGATGCGCCAATAATTACTATCTCTGTGTGTTTCACAATAGGCCCAAGTGACAACATTCGAAGTGTTTTCACTCTCTAAGCCAACACCACAAAGAAATAATGAACAATTTATGGATTTCACCTGTTTTCTGCCATTTGTCAAGAAACTTTCATGGGCATTTTTGGGATGCAATACGTGTTGCACACTCAGTTAAAATCACCTCTAACGAAAATAGTGACGTTTTACTCCTGTGATTTCCTTTCAATTTTTGTTGACCAAATTTAGGCCGGATTCCCTCAGATTTGTCAAGATCCTTGTCATACAGATTAAACAGAAATGATGTAGTGAACAATAAATTCTCCTTCAATTCCGTACGACAGTATTTAAGGTAAAAAAGATGAACCGGCCTACCCCGCACCCAGTGTTTGATCTTAATCATGTAAATTAATTCAAATTCAGGCCAATTATTGTCATTAGGCTCTTTTTGCGATCGACACACATCCTTCATTTTCAATGGCACCATTCTACAGAGCCATTAACCACAGGGAGTGATTTGCTATATGAATCACCTAATGGTCTCTTGTCTCCGGTAATGACAAGACTGCATTTTACCTTAAAACCTTTCTTCATCAAGACCGACAAAGGGGGAAGGAGGAAAACAAATAGCTGCATTTCTAGGTGAGGAACATCCTGTCTGAGGAAACCCATTCAGATAACTAGATAAAAGAGAAGGTGCATTTATAATATGCCAGCATGGCTCATAGGTGTTGGTATTGTGTTAGGGTACACTTAGCTGTTCTGCCAAATGAGCTGTTGATGAAAGGCTACATAGGGTCAGAGAGATGCTCAAATGGGCAATTTACTTCAATCTGATAGTTTCTGGAGCCAACAACCATATCAAAACACAGTAAAACTGCAATGTTTTGAACCCATTACTACCACAGTTTCTTGATAGTCTTTTGATTATGATAATTAACGAGGAATTCTCCTTCACAACACGAAGTGCCCCTGGTTGCCCACTTAACTCTATTCGACCAGAATTAAAATGCAGTTCTGATTAGAATAAACATTTTGCTTTCCCAATCACCGAGCATTAAGTACACTATAAATGTGGCAAAAGTTTATGTTTTGCCAGAGGGCATCGTACCTCCCAATTGGAAAGTAGCAATAAATATCCTTCATAGAAAATTCACTGTTTTGTCACATTTCGGTTTCTGTTCTTGGTTTGTTCTGTCGGAAAACTAGAAATGAAAATTTGACGTTCATGAATTCCAGTTGGAAATATTTCCTGTGTTCAATCATCACACACTAGACGATCTAAAAACTCAATCATTTTCAGCAGATTTGCCCGGGGAACATTGGTGGTATGTTTCTTTTAAACTTTGCCAATTTCACAAGCAGTTTGTTTTGTTTACAACTTATTACACAGTGAAGTCCCCCAAGGTTCTTTCCCATGAGCTTTAGTGTCCTTGTATCTGACAAAACGTAACTGTAAAGTGGTCTTTTCCTTTCTAAAACATCCAATTTTCACCACAGTGTCACACTGTCTGATATTACACTACTTTTCACTTTAAATTTAATACGCAGGTTCACAAATATAAGTGGCTTTCTTATAATGAAACGTTCATTGTGTATTTTTGACTTTTACTTTTTCCTTTCAAGATCATGCAGGATCCAACACAGTGTGATGTATAAAACATTGCCTACGTGAATGCCTACTTGTCAACAATCCCCGTAATCTTAAAGGAAAATAATAACATGTGGTATTTTCTGTTCAAAGCCAAAAGGTAAACCCGGAGTTCTATTACAGAATATTCTTTGTTTTGTACGAAATAATACGCAATACTTGTCTGAAACGCAAGAAAGACGCTTATTTGTTGGCGGGTTTACGTATTGCCTTACGCACTTTCGAGAGGAAGAAACTGCAATTCCCAATTTGGGTGTATATAGACAAACACAACTAATAGCACAAGTTGGTACATACACAACTAATAACACAGGTGTTAGCCACACAAAGGATCCAAAGCACGGCCGGTAAACACCAGACCCTGAATATTTTTTTAATTTTAATTTTTAAAATTTCAAAGTAGCTGTTTTAATGCGGAAGAAAGTCAGAACAACACGTAGTCGTAGACCGTCGTAATCAGGATACAAAATTAGAGAGAATTTCGCTCAGCCGAGGCACTTGTGTGTTTCGAACAAATAGTTTCAGATCTGTATCCGCGATGAGTACAAATAGTTCGCCACAATGGAAAACCTCAATTGGTACATCGCGCGATTCGAACTGACGTGAAAACAACATTTTATCTCAAAGAGAAGGGGAGTCGTCCTTGCATCTCCAGTGTGCGTGTTCCACGAGACCTCCGAAGCATAAACCTTTCTCTACTTTTTTGGAACCTATTTCATGCATACATTCATGGAGTCTTAAACACTCACAGGTACCCGACAATTAACCAGGCAAACCTTTTCTGAGAAGTATTTTGGTCCCTGAATTTTGCACTCTTCCCTCTTCTTTCATATGCATTTTTTTTTCGCGTTTGAGTGAAGGGTCTTATGCGTAGTGCTTGTTGCTCTCATTAAAATTCCTTCACTGTTGAGCTCTTATTTCCATGCGACGCCAATTTTGGTCTGCTTCTCTGTTGACTTAGCTACAGCACACTGAAGCTTGTCAACAAGCAAGGTAAACACGTGGAAGACAGCGGCTTTTATGAAAATATCATGCAATGAGTACAGGATTTCAGTGGTCATTGTTGGGAAGGTTTATTCTGACCAAACAAGGGGTTTCGGAATATGTCTGCATTAATTTAAGAGATTTCACATAAATAGAGGGTGTCATATTCGATGCTTTACATTGATCAACATTAGGCAAGAACAAACTGCCGATTCAAATATCCCCTTCCTTTCGTAGACCAGGATAAGCGCTGCTATTTACCCTGAAGGAAATTTCCATTTGGGCTAAGAAATTTAACAAACAGATTATGTAAAACATTTCTGACAAGACCCTTAGCACACAGTACAAGTCCCTATAAATGCCCCCTGGCTAGAAAGCTTTTTGGCATCTTGGTACATTAAAGGTTCTCCTTCATTTAGACAATATTCTGCACAGCTTGTGTCATATCTCAGAGAAATGATGTACATTAATTGATAAAAGGCAATTTTTCGTTGATTCAGAATGTCCCCGTCTGTTGTTTAAGTTTCAATGAAAAGAGCAGGAACAACCTGATCTCCGCTGCTGGGAAGATAATACCATATTAGGTGAAGATGATAACGATGATAATTAGTACGTAAAGACAGGACAGTATTACATTGCGCACTGTTAATCTGGTAGAACTGACACCCACATGGTGTTCAAGTCTTCGTTTGCCCGCTAACCCACTCTGTTGTGCCTGAATGCATTCAACACTATGATGACCAAAATGGCATACCCCGGGCCAACAATTTTGGTTTGTTTACATGCCTAAAAAACATCTTGCTCACTTTTTTCGTGGAACACATGCCCAAATTGGTGCCGTAATAGCTGTTGTTGGTCTTTCCTCATCTCATTAATAAAACTAGAAATGATCAACAGGGATCGTAAACTCAAACACACTTAAACCCAGGTGTGACGTCGATTACCCCATGAGTCATAAAACAATAACAAGATTCAACATCGTTGGCATGCATGTTGCCGCTCATGTAAACAAGTTCATAACATGTGCCGATAAATTCCTATCATTCGAGACTTCACTTCAGCTTCTAAAAGGGATTCAAATATCATTTTCGTGTTATTGTCAACTTTGAATGAATTCGTTCTCCGTTTCCAAGTGCGACTAGATTTATCACATAATTTGTTATTAATTAATTAAACAAAACAAACAGTTATGCCAACTGATTTTCGAATGTAGCAACTAAGCGCTGAAATTTCCTCAAGGGTGGGTGTTGAGTAAAGTACCAGTGGTTTTTGCGGACGACACATGTGACCGTGAATGCTGTCGTCATAAATGTGTCACCGGCAGAAAAAAATTCTCCTCCAAACACCAGGCTTGCGTAATTTACAAAGTTCTTATTGTTTTCTTTCTGCTATCAGTGTGGGAAGAATAGCAAAACATGGTCATACAATGATTGTATCATTTCTAGGAAAGGTTCCAAGCATTTCATTGCCCTGGGCTTGTTAGCAGCTGAACACCCTAAAATTCCTGGTGTTTCCTGCCAAAATCAGCACTATTTAAACAAAGAAATCGCCCACAACACCAACCATGTAAATTAATGGCGATAACAAACATGGATCGATTCAAAAAAGTATGAGCTGTCCCATTAAACAACAGGGGTCTCTAAGTATGGATTGAGCGGCATTTACCATATTTGCCATATGGCTCAGGCATCATCTTTTGTCGTAAGGAAGATAACTTCGAATGCTTGTCATCTATTTTGGACAGACAGTGCATGCTTTCAGGTAGTTATCTATGAGAAAATACAGAATTGTAAGTAATTACCCCACTGAATTAATAATGCTCAAGTTCATATAATGGCGGAATGCAATCTAAGACTGGATGAATGTCTTTAAACATCTTCATTTCCTTCGGACAATGACATAATTGTATCTCTTCAAGGCATCGAGCAAAAGGTCAACTGACATATCATCACAAAAACATACAAAGTGTTGTAAATTCAATGCGGACTTTTGATCTCCGGTTGTCATAGGTGATCCAACCCCTTTTTCTGTGCCCAAATAAGCCTTTACAACCTAACATCCTGTCTTAAAGAATAGAAACTCTGTATATTCCCGGCGGGAGGTGGTTGGGTCCTTGAGGTTAATATCCAGAGTTGCTTATTAAAATCACCAGGTGACGTTGCTTAAGATGCGTCCGAACAGGAGTGTTTTCGAAAAATATTCATTGTTATGATTTCATGAGGTAGCTGTGCACAAAAACAATTCACGGTATGATTATGAGGAAGAATGGGGAAGTGGACATATGAAAGTGTGTCTATTATTCCCATTTCCTGTGAAGCTAAGGATGCTTCCATGAAGCCAGCATAAATTATTGAGAACTGTGTGTGAATTGTCAAAAGGATGTGTAACCATTGACAGGGTGAAAAATATAATGACTTCAATATCGTGGACTCACGGTGACTTAAATATTTTGGATGAAAGCAATGAGCGAGCGCACGTGGTGCAATCATATCCTGTCGGATACGCAGCGTGCATGCACGCTGGAGCGGGAGATGAAAAGCGCGGGAAATCTGCGAGTGATTCATGAAAACACATGGTACGGAGCATGAGCGTGCATCAACATCAAGAACACGTGTAATCGGCCTACAAAACTATTGTTAATTACTTCACATGATGAAGAAACAAAACTTTCTTCTTAAACATCAGTTTGATTGAATTTGTTGGTTTTTTTTTCAGAAAAAGGTCCCTTTTTCTTTACTTCATTTACTTCCGTCATAAGATCTAGAAATTTACATTAACTTCATTAATTGACCGTCCAATGCTCCGAAGAAAACTGGTATTGGAACAAATGTTTACACGAACCGTCCTTTCGTGGACAATTTCTGACAAATTGTGAAATCAACATCAATCACAAGTATTTTCTAAAAGTCATGTGATGGTTTTAATTATCTTTGTGACGAGTTTCACGCACGTTCACCGAAATAGAGACAGTCAACATCAACACGACAAGTGGTTTCTGTCTTGTTTCTGCGAACTCTGATTCACTTCGATCTAATCAAAAGAATATGGTCATTGATTAATAAGATCCGCTACGGTATTTCCTTGCCCGTCAGCATGTGAGCATTCTTGATTTGTGGCCAAAGCCAACAGACCTTACGTTTTGTTATAGTTTCATGACACAGGACTTAATGGATGTAAAATCTCATCTCCAAACAGATAAGATCGGGATCCAGCTGTTTCAATTTTAGTGATGTAATGTTGTGTGTTTTTCTTTGACCCGCCCACTATTTTGGAAGTCATATCGAACAGGACGCGGAAGCTTGTCCAAATCCAGGATACAGAAAATGAAAAGAGTGGCATGCAAAAGTGGTTCACGTGATGATTTTATTAAAAACGTGATTCCACGCAAAGTAAACAATGAACGGCTTTAATGAAAAATGAAAAGTTTATTAGACTTTTTACAAAAGACCGTGCCAAATTTTGCAAGAAAAAGTACGATTATAGCACGTTCACTCCGTAGGTCGAAGCTGCTTTGAAGAATTTTCATAAAAAATAGCAATTATTTGTAACTCAAATAAATGTACATGAAGATCCAGAAGAGGGAAATTACTTTATTGGTAATAAGTTACACCATCAGCAAAAACACTGAATCACACAGTCTGTGAAAGTCCCAGCACAGCAAAAATATTTCCAGTAATTACAGTTTGAATTACAAAGCGAAAATTTCGTTTTAACTTGTTGGCATTAATTGAATATACAATAATTGGCAATTATCACCAGGGCTCGTCACTGAACCAGCTAACAGCGACACTTCGATAGACCGATGGTAAGCATTGATATCAAGGTTTTATTTAATCTAATGCTGTTACGCAAAAAATTCCCAATAAATCAATATCATCAAAGCGCATAGATTATAATAACCGCACAATGGAGGAGGCATGCAGGATGAGCGTGAACTGTCACTGTTGACCATTGACATCAGTTTTTATCGTAATGCCCTTCAATGGACACTTATCAGTCGAAATAAGCCCAGATTAAAGTTTATATCAATCGATATCAAGGCAAACCAAGAGACGCGAACACAGACGTAACAATGCACGTATTTGCGAACACGCAAACATCTGACGCACAACGCCACTCGACGAATCCGTCGAAAGTACAGAGAGATGCGAGATTCAATGGACTACTTCAAACGAGCCCGCCAAACAAAGCCCAACTGATAATCAGTTAAATATCGCCAAACAATGCTAGCTAATAGGCTTGTTATGTAAAGCGTGTAATACACCCAGTCCATGCTGCGCATACTCTCAAATATTTCACATGTAATCTGAAAAAAGTGACATCAATCCTATTCGTACGCAGCTGTACAGCGAAGTTTAAAAAGGCCAACTGAGTCCAATTGTTACTAATGTTTTCCTACTCCTTTTCTTTGTGTTTTAGGTGTTTAATGAACACCTCCATCTGCGGTTAATCTTCGCATGCCTTTGAACTTATTCTCGAAGCTTTTATCAATGCGACTACCGCATCATGTAATTTTGCTTTTCAATGTGCACCTTGTTAGCTCATCTAACCACTGTAAATCACTAAATTGCAGTATTTTGTTTCTTTGAAAGGAAATATAGACGCTAAATCAACTCCTTTTATCAAAAAAGTTGCATGGTTCTGCATTCCATTACGTTGATTACAAACCTCTCATTGTGCACATGCATCGGGTTACTTTGTTTCTGTAATTAACTCAATACTAAAGATTTATTATTATTTTACAAATTTACACTTAACTGTTCCCACTTAATTCAGATTAAAAGTTGACGAGGGCTGTCTCAATTTTTGTCACTGTTATTAAATGTATATGCGCGGAATAGAGCTTGATTACGAATATGTACACAGTCACGATAAAAAGCCCAACTCAAGTGTCTGAAGCTGAACGAAAAAGTACTTACGGCGAATGTTCTTATTGATTTTTACCCAATTAAATTTTGCCACTAGCCTCTCCTTTTGGGAGTTGTGGGGCAGTATTGTATTGTTTTTCAAGGAGCTGGTCCCTTTCCTCTTGATTGCACAAATCAGGAGGGGTCGAAGATGAAGGCCTGGCGCTTTAGTTACTGATCACAAACGACATCAAAGATGGTCAGAGCCCTCCTTATCTCGTTAGTTCCTAATTAAGTGTCTGTGTTTAACTTTAAAAACTCATTCTTCTACTTATCGTAGCACTACTGGCCATTATTTCGGGCGATCCTTTCCTTTAATTGTGCTCTTCTAAGGTATTAGAGACAAAGCTGTGTTGAATCCATACATGGGCATAGCTTACTTCAAGATGGGTATTTTTGCACCTGGCCTTCTGGTTCACTTATCGTATTGATCTGTCATCTTGTTGGGTGGCCAAAAAGCATGAACAACGAATAGCTAGTTACTTTTGTGTCGCTTATCTTCCGTTTCACCCGAATAAATTTTCTGAAAAAAATCCAAGGTAATTATGGCAATATTGAAAGTTAAAATGTCAAACTGGCTGAATAGGAGAAAATTTTAATGCCAAAAATTGTGGCACTACATCACGAAACTTTCCTTTCCTCTTCTAAGTCAGCCTGTTTTACGTTTCACAGCCGCATGTTTTTGTGTCCCTGTTTCTACCCTTTTCATATTTGCACAGTGTAATCTCCTATTACCAAAGAGGCACAATTGATTCTTTAGCTTTCCCATTACCCATGATTAGGTATTCTGGCGCAAGCATCTCAATAATATGACATGCATAATTCCCAAGGATAAGGTAAACATTGCATTCATCACTGAAGTAAAAGAAATCCAATTCATGCATTTCCACATGCCATACCCAGAATGAAAGACGCCCTGGTTTAGCACACTGATCCCCTTTTTAAACTTTGCCTTTAATCAAACGCGGCTTACTTGGTATTATGACATTGACTTTGTCAACAAATGAGGGTTGATTTTGCTCCAGTAATCCGGTTACACTCCAGGGTTTGATGACTGACCTTGACAGATTGACCCATACCAATATGCAAAAACTCTTTACATCGACAAACCCTATGCTCAAATATTCAGTTGCTTAATTACCAACGAGGGGAGGTAATGTTTTCAGGGATGTCTGTACGTCTGTCCATGGGGGGGGGGCTGTCTACACAGGTCCTCTTTAAGAGCCCATTTACATCTAGCGACAGCGACGCATCTGCGACGTCGCTGAGACATCACTCCGAATGGATTGCAAAGTGATTTCCAAGCGACAGTCACTGGCGCTTGGTGTAACAGTACAGGACAGAATTCATACGTTTGATTTGGGAGCGATCTCGCAGCAGTGTCGCAAACGCTAGGTGTAAACGGGCCCTAAAGGGGGAGGGTTGGTACCTCCTGTCCAGGGGGGTGGGTATCCTAGCCAAGAGGACTCTATCCCTCTCCCCCATCTGGATCTGGTCGGGAGTGGGTTGGGTACCCTAGCCAAGTGACCCTACCCTCCCTTTCCATGGCTAGGTCTGGTCTAATATAAATATTTACGAGGGAAGGTAATATTTTCAGTTTGTTTGTCAGTCCAGAGGGGGCATAACCCAGCCCCTGGTCCCAGATCCTTTCCAGGGGGTACCCCCAGCCCAGGGGGTACCATACCCCATCCAGGACAGGACAGGAGGTACCCACCCCCTGGACAGGACAAGGGGTTACTCCCCTGACAGGACAGGGGTACCTCCCCCCATACAGGACAGGAGTACGCCCCCCCACCATCTACCGGAGAGCGAGTGATGTTACGCTGTGGGCGGTGCGCTTCTTGCGGTAAAGGAGGGGGACTTTCTTGTTAAACCAAAAAAAAACACACACACACACAATGCTAAAAATTAAATAAGATGTATCTTTTCGTTCCAACTGGCACAGGGCAGTATCACGCACATACTGCATAAGAATTGTAGTATGACCGATTCTAATAGTATGTTTATACTGCCAATTGTTGCTTGCTTCAGTTTCTTTTTGCTATCTTACTTATTTCTGTTTTTTTTTTGGCCTACTTCTCAGTATTTTAAGCCGCAATTCATAGATCTAATGCACACAGCTTATGCTATATATGTGTGCAGGTTGGGACTACTTCTTGGGACCTTGACCCAATTTTTAGGTCCAGGCAGTCAGCTTACCCCGATATACAGTGGACAGTGTTTCCTGGCTTCAATTTAATTTGGACTAAGTAGAATTTGGAGTGAAGTAAAATTTTGCCAGTTGTGGTTGTGCATTCAAAATTACTGCGTGACCACAAGAGGCGTACCACCCGTGGCGTGGCCTGTTCGGGGGGGGGGGGGGCGTGGGTTATCCCTACCATCCCTTCCCCCCGACAGGACCAGTGACAGGGTCCCCCTACAGGCAGGACCAATGACAGGGCTCCCCTCATCCCAGGCTGGACCAGTGACAGGGCTACTCCCCTCAGATGACAAACAAGCTGAAAACATTACCTTCCCGAAATCTTCGGTTGCGGGCGCTAACAACAATCCCTTGATTGTCCCATCCACAGATAGAAGTCTGAAACATAGCGCACTCTATTACCTTCACCTTTCGCATTAAATTTCTCGTTTTTACGAAGACATCTATTGCATAAAACCGCATTAGTATTAAAGCATGTAATGTGAATTTTTATACACATTACACCACTGGGTGGTACACCTCTGAAAAGTAAATTTTGTTCTTTTTATATTTAAATCCATCCACACAACACTTTCAAATGATACTGGGTCATTTTCAGTTTCGGAATCAAAATTAGGAATCGGCTTCTTGAGCACATCGTAAACGAAGCAACAAGTTGCAAATATGCGTAGTTTGAGTACGAGTCGTGGTTCTGAGCAAGTGAAAAGAGAAATAAATAACTTCTAGTCTTCCTATATTGACAAAGTAAAATCAATTTTTACCCTAAAAAAAAAAATAAAAAGAATAATAAAAATAAAAATAAAATAATAATAATATTAATAATAATAATAATGGATGATTTACAGAGAATGGGTTGCGAGGTCTTTTAGTTGCGGTAGAACGGTGTATTACTCAGGTACGGCTGAGCTTAACCTATGTCTCGGGCAAACCTCCTAGACCTCCGGTACCTAGGATCCTCTGAGGAAGGGCTTACGTCCGGCCACAC
>JBCAUG010149741.1:0-20504 GCA_038406175.1 Haplosyllis leylae | reverse complement strand
CTTCAGTAAATCTACCCGAGCTATGTACAACTTGTTCCCCTGCAATAAACCAGCATTCACGCCTACCACAACCGTGTTCACTTGTCTTTATGACCCCACGACAGGCTTCGTCACTGAAATTGCCAAAAACACGTTTATATTTTTCTTCAACACATATCATGGATATGTCATGGATGTCAAACTCTAAAGGACTGCTAGATTTTCTCATAAATCTTTCCTGTTCATAATTAGATCAAATATATTATTATGCGGTTATTGGTGTGAACAAAAACAAAATTATGAAAACTGGATTATTCCATTATTAAATACAAGATGTTATTATTGAACATTTGGAGTTTTGTGCTTTCGCATATTCTTTCCTTTTTGGCAAGATGGTGGGACATTCCAGAAAACACAAAGAATTGATAAACGTCTTCTTGATTTACGGAGTAGAAATACGTGACTTTTGAGGCATCGTCTGATCTGCAGAATATTAAGTTTTATCTATAAAAGTTCACACTTCATGACCATTTCAATAAATTGCACAGAGGAAAGAAACTTTCGAGCATAACATGAAGCATTTGCCCTTTTCACTTTTCTGTAGTCACCGCAAGTAGCAAGGTAAAAAAAAAACAGTTTATAGTGGCGAAGTTGTTCTTTGTAGTAAATAAATAACTTGAGGTGATCTATAGCTGAAGAAAAATATTATTCTCTTGTTTTGTTTATCTTATGAATAAAGAGTCAAATGCCAAACATTGATCGCGTGTTCGTGGGATCAGCGTGACTTTCTTAAACTTTTTCCCTTCATTGCTCTGCCGCATCGGTCAATTTACTCCATTCATGTATTGCACAAGAATGGTTGAGAATATTACTGTGAATTTTTTTCTATTTGTTCCTCGAGCATTAAATCTCAGTCAAGACTTTTACTGCGTAGTCGTGCAAACAGCGGAAGAAAATCACAAGTATTCCGAGAAATGACAGCAGTACAAAATGTCTAGGTTATGAGACAACCTTTGCAAAACAGCCCTATTTGATTGATTACCAGCTGTTTATGTCTCAAAGCAGAGATGGGGCGAAATAATATACCCCCGCTCTACACCCCTCCCCCGTTTCTCCATGTGATCGCAAACACATTGCCACCAGTCCATTTCCTGGCATTTCTAGGAACATCATCGAGTAAACCCAGCTTAGGGTCCGTTTACACTGAACGTTGGCGATGGCGTTAGCGGACATCGTTAAGAATGGGTTTCATACCCATTCCTTAGCGATGTCCGCTAAGAAGTTTTTGCATCGATATCGCTAACGCCATCGCTAAGAGGTCAGTGTAAACGGAACCTTACTCCTCAATGTCAATGAAAACTAAACGAGGATCCAAAATCTTCATGTTTTGATCCAAAAACATGGCTGTCTCTAGTTTTTCAGTCACAAGTACGTGGCATTGGAGGTACACGAAAAATGCTCCAGGAAATTTGCCAGGAAAAGCGACTGTTGCCAAGATACTTTTTGCTATGCAACGTCATTACAGTAGATCACCGTCAGTCACGATTGCCCTTGTCACACAATGTCTGATCGTAATTCAAGTGTGATTTTAGCAATTACTTGTTAATTATTCTAATTGTTAGGCCCTTATGTGTAATCGTTCTTCACTGATTTACTTTTATTTGTTAAGTGTGGCTAATCGCCATGAGTGCAGTGGACTTGACATAAATTAACTTTTTGCATGCGCCTCATTGTTTGACTGGAATGGGAGTCTGGTTAATGCTTGCGGGGAAATTTCTTCCAAATTCACAGATTTTCAAACTTGTTTTCTCAACGTAAACTATTTCTAACCAGGAAAATAAGCATCAAACTTGAAGTCTGATTTCGCGATTTGTGAAATTCATTTATGAGCGTCAAAATCGTTTTCATTCTACCACATTTTTTATCCAGGGAGAAGAAAATATCGAAAGAACAACAAACCATCAGTATGTTTTTTTTTCATTTGTGTCTATGTTTATTAGAATTAAGTGGATTGAAAATTCACGGATTTGTTGGTCACTTTATTTTGTGCCCAAAATCTATAGTGCTGTGATTTAATCGTGCTTGAGAAAACATACTTGACATTGTTATTGTGTGTAATTCAAATGTAATATGTACCTTAATTTAAAAAATTGTGTTGATAAAACCCAATACCTTGAGCCTGTCATACAAGAATAAAGAAAACCAACGATCTATACATAAATTGCATTGTTCAAACAATTGTCAAGGACAACCATACAAAAATCAACAATCTTTGGTGTATGCATCTTTTGCTTAACATACATGTAAAGCACGGAATTGGCAAGGTCTGGGTAAAATTTATTAGGAGGTAGAAAAGGGACATTGAAATATCTTTTTTTTTTTGAGTTTCCTTAGTATTCTTTTTTCCTGTTCTTCCAATTTTAGGACCCATTTCGTCACGTGACACAATCCGTACTTGTTTTTGCAGCACATCTCTTAAGACACAAACCGTTATTGCATTCATCACCTGCTTAATTCTATGGCTTAATAATTTATGCAAACGTGTTATATATTAGGTATGCAAACTCTGTAATAAATTAGATAATAAATAACAATAAATATTCTACAATTCATTTTTGTCACAAGTCCTACATTGCTATAGTTCTCCATTTGCTATGATATGGCAATGTTTCGTCACATAGGAAGGACATGTTTGTCGATTTGATTTGTACTCCTTCTTACCCTGGTATTTCTTCACGTTATCATATTTACAATCTTTCTACCACATACCACTTGCTTTAACTACTTTGCAGTTTCTTTTCATTCTGCCATAATTGAGCACAAAGTGTCTCACAACTGTTTGACGATATAATAGTTCTTTAGTTAGAAAAATTAATGATTTTCGATAGTAAAAATTTATTTGTAGCACCATTGTGAATCACAAGAAACTTGCATGCCGAAGAAAATTAACATATCTGTGACGCCAACACGAAATATTTGTATACTACACAGAAAATCTAGTGATTAAATCTTACATTAGCGTTATTTGTTTAATTACAAAAGTGACAGATCTATCTAAAGTGGAATTTTGACATCCCAACTATTGTATTTGTCAGTAATAAAATTTGCAATAGCGTTATGAATAAATAGCATTAATAATAAGTGTAGCACCAAACTAAGTATTGCATATATCCTGATCAGTACAAAGTAATTTATAAATTACACATCTTGGGAGACTAGAAACCACACTCAATAATTTGGTTGAATCACTTGGTACACACTAAATAAATCACATAGAGTATTCATATAGGTACACTTGGAGTACTCAAATGACATACGTAATGTGACGTATAGACATGTAACTTTTCAACACAAATAAGTCTACCTGAGATGTAACACACTAAGACACATCAGCAAGTTACTAGACCTCGGTTACGTCACAGAGTTTCCAACTCTTTCGCCAAACCTAGCACAAGCCTGGGTTATGGCACCGAATCTTTCACAAGGTCTAACGGCAAGGTGTTGCAGGTGGAACAAGTCGCGACAGAGGTAACTTGCTGACTGTGATAACTACTTTACTGACAAATACATCAAAACTCTTAAGCAACAAAAGATGTGGCTTGTCTTAACTAAAGAGGGTGTGTTACATGCAATTTTACTAGACTTAGACTACCTACAATATTTTCGACTAACAATTATTTACATTTTTTTAATGTACAAGACCAGTTGTCCTTTGATATCCAAGAGAATCATGGTTGAAGTTCACTACACACTTTGTCAAGGACCCGACCAACATTGTTCGCCCACATTTTGATTTTTCACTTTTTTGAAATGTTCAGAAATCGTAAATAACAACGCCCCAGTCTCGAATGACCATGATGTGTTTGTTGGAATTCAACATTTGAGTAAACAAGGTAAACAACCCCCAAAACGAAGCTGTATCTAAGCAGTTTGAACTGTGCAAACTGTTATTTTCTATGTTCTTAATGGGACTGACCAGGAGGATCGGATAAATTCAGCTGTGGTTTCCTCACACAACTATATACCATAATACACATCGCAATAGTATCGTCAACAGAACAGTTACAATTAACATTAAAATCATTGTCAATAGTCTACACTTTTAACCAAAGTGTTTGAGAACACAATTGCTCAGTTAGCAACAAAACGTATCATTGTGAGAATCCTTGAAAATGAGACTGAAACTGCTGATGAGTATTTGTTCATGAGATTTCTATTTCCTCTAACCTCGTACTTAGATTTAAATAATTATGTAATAAATACTGAAATAAATTCCTTTTATAATTCATAAATAGGTAAATAAATATTTGATTTACTTTGTACATCTTTCTTGCACACGTTTCTAGCCTATCAAACCCGCAAACCCACACAAGTTTATACCAAATAAATAATAATAAGTTAAGATTAATTAAATTTAATTAAGTTAAAATTAATTTCAACAATATGTACATTCAATTTCTTCATTATCCTTACTTTGCTTGATTGTTTGTCTGTGTTCCCTGCAATTCAGAATATGAGATTCTTGAATCCAATAAAATCACTCAATAAATAATTTATAATGTGTCTGGAAGACCGCACTCCAATTATTGGATACTAAAGACTCTAATGATTAGCACATTTAATTAGAAAACAAATACTACAATTATACAGATTTGGCAAAACAGTTTGGTCACTATCATAATGCAAATGGTCCCCTATCAAAATGCATTATTAAGATTAGCACTAAATGAAGGGAAATACTAATTGTACATTGTCTCCTTATTATGTCCTTCTGTGCTACAAAGCATCCGATGTAAGCAAAGCCTTGCATAGTAAAATGCAGTGCATGGTTGATGCATTTTTTGACATCCAAGTTACTTACAATTAAAATCTGGAGCAAATACAGTTCCATAGATTTTACCGTTATTTTTGGATAACCCAAAGTTAGAAGACTAATGTAATCTAAAACTAAGTAAAGCACTCTTGAATACAGAGAAGAATACAGATATTCTTATGGCCTGTCCATTCCGCTCGGGGATAAGTGACGATGCAAGTTGTCGTTCTGACTGTGCCGATTGCGTGACTTTCTGGTAGAGAATATTTTCTCACACCCTTTTATTGTGCAGTGAAACATTTCTTTGGGATGAATTTTCTCAAAGTGCTCCTTAAGGTGTAAATTATCTCTGAACTTCTGACTGCATACGTGGCATTTTACCATGCCATCTTTATCGGCTTTAGAGCATTCGTGTTCTTCCGTCGCCATCTCGGTCTCTCCATTGACTCTCTCGTCCTCGTGGAGTGGTGAGGGAGGTGATAGGGGTGGACTATCTGGTCTACCGTTTGTAAAGGTCGCGCCATTATCACTGCCGTGTTCCTCTGCGTTTTCCTCACTCTTCCCACCAGTGCCGTTCATGCTGTTTTCCAGCTCATACCTCTGCAATAGGGCGTTGCTGTGGTAATTCTGGCTATCATAGATGCGAGGCAGAAATTCATCCCGAAGGCTGTTGCTACGGGTGTTGATCTTGTCTGCGTCAGTGGAAGATGTTGACAACAGTTTCCGGTGGAGATTAAGGTTTGCACTGTGTCGGTCACGACTACGCTTTGAAGGGAACGCGGCGTTGCAACCCTCCACATTACAGGTATGCATCAGCTTTAGGTGCACATTCTGATAATGGGTCTTCAGGCTGAAATGGTTCTGGAATATTCTCCCACAAGCAGAGCATTTCTTTGGATTCTCTTTGTCAAGAGGAATGTCTTCCCCATTATCATTGTCATTATTATTAGTCATGTCGTCCTGGCTTAAACCTGCGTCCAGTTCTGAGTCTGCGTCAGATATGTTACCGTTGGTGTTAAGCGAAGACACTGATGAGATCGAGGTATTCGGAGTTGAGACGTTTGGAGTAGCAGAATCGTCATCCATATTTTTCTCCACATCCATATTCATTTCAGGTTCAATTTCATTTTCAGCACCATTTTCATGTTCTTCATCATCCATGCACACGTCTCTAAGTTTTGCTTGAGAAATAGTATCCATGTGCTTGATGGCATTCTCTCTGATCTCATGGAAGCTATTGACTGTATCAAGTCCCTCTGTTCCAGAATCATTTTTTGACTGATTGTTATCATCATACATTTCTGCATCGATGGGTCCATCGCCTGAACCTAAAAGTCCAGATTCTCTATCGGAGGATTTCAGACTCAGATCTTCTGGCATGAGTCCACTTACATCCGGGTGTGCTTCCAGAGAATTTTCATCACTCAGGAATATCTCGTCAGTCTGGGCACATCTGGTAGGAATATTGCTCTTGCGTTTCCTTCGACCACTTCCTCCATTAACTGGAGGTGGCGGTTCAATTCTTGTATCTTTGCTTTTAGAAAGATCTGTGGTAGCGGCTGTGTCATTATCAAAGTCTAATTTTTGCATTTTACTGGGAGTGGGTTCCATTGCACTCAAATGGGCTGCTTGGGCTATGTAGTACCTCTGATCCATGCTGGGACCAACCCCCTTTGCATCCGGCGATGACTCGACAGGTTTAATCTCAATGGGTATGACAGGTAGAGACGTGGGTATGTGAGCCATTGTTGGTGGTACCGTGGATGGAAGAGATGTCGTTGGTACAACCGGTATGGATGGTGGAGACGGAAGAGGTCGACTCTCATCCGCCAGTGAGGCTCCTTCCGGATACTTTCGCTTGTTTGTCGGCATGTGTAGCTTAGGATTGGGATTCGCGCTGTGACGATTTCGAGACCTTCTGGAACTAAACATCATATTGCAGCCTTCAACGGTGCATTTGTGCATCTCCTTCAGATGCACGGCGCTATAGTGGATCTTCAAGGCCCCTTTGTCGCAGAAAGTTTTATTGCAAGCGGTACAGAGAACTCGTTTCTTTCCAGATGGCGAAATGAATGCCTGACCAAATGTTGGATTCGGTTGCCATTGTCGTTTCATTGGATTCGATGACTTGCGTAAGTGTTTTATTTTCTTGTCTGCGTAAACTGAACTTGCGGACAAAACTCCGGGGTGGTGAACCATTTCTGAAGGGCTGGGGTGAGAGGCCTTCGTGCTGTAGTTGATGACACCGTCTGAACTGTCATCATCTGACATTGCAGAGCCTCTGAGATCCTCCGGGACCTCTTGCTTGGGCGTCGACACGGGAGTCGTATTCAGAGACATTCCAGTCGAAACGGAGGCGCCTGGAGAAGTGGAGTTAGATGTCGTGAGTGACAAGTTTTCCGGGCTTTTGCTGCTGAGTATTGAAGGGGGCAGGCTCTTGTCACTGTTTACGGGGCTTGAAATAGGTGAGATGTGCTCCCTGCGATAGTCAAATGGCTGCATACCCTGGAGCCTCGTTAGAGGGGACGAGGTTATGGGACTGGGACTTTGCATAGTTAAGGCTAAGGCTTCACGGTTGCTGCTTCCTGGGGAGTAAGCCGCCTGCATCACCGCTGTAGGGCTGAGCATTCGTGGGCTTGAGGAGGCAGAGGTAGTTGGAGGAGCAAAGGTTCCGATGGTGGGCCTCGTCAAGAGAGCGGCCGTGGCACCGTAACTTCTCATGTAACTCTGTTGAATACTCATGTTGCTTCTCTCGATGAACTTCTTGATTTCCGAATCTGATTTCACACTGGAGCTGGAAGGAGCAGAAGGTTGTCTCTCCCTGTTATCCCTAGTATCAGATAGAATAATTTCTTGCGCGATGGATTTGGTTTCCCCAAATCGGAGAAATTGTTGAATTATGACCTGTTCCTCGTCACGGGTTGCGATATTCCATTTGTCCAGAACACGTCCTGATGTTGGGTCCTGAAAGCACAAAGACATAAAACAATGGGTCTATAGAGTGTCACACTAATCAAGTATGATTTCAGGAAGACCAAAAATGATAGCTGGATTTGCATTAAACGAACAAAACTGCTCTATTGAAAAGTGGAATAGGTCATAATCATTGTAAGAATAATGGACAAAATGAATTGTCATTTGTCACAGCAGAAAACTAACACTTTGGAAGCAGATAAAAGCAAACCAACATTCCTTTTTCCGCAACCTAGCACAGTTTCGGCGAAGGGAAACTTTGTATCAGTACAAATATATGCAATTGACTTGTGCAATTTGTGCACATTAAGGGGTGGCAATGGGCTTAAGACGCAAATGGTCTGGACACTACTAGACAAGGACCAAGGGAGATATTACACACAGCCAAAGCCTTTTGATACAGATGGCCCAGGTGGACTGTGATAACTTCTGCCCTTCCACTTGTTCATCTGACTTTCTCTGGCCATATTGGGGGCTGGTGTTGATGCTATCACTGGTCCAACATTCCCCCATTAGAACATAATGGGAAATTGGGTAATTGTGGTGCACAGGTGGGAATTACCTCAACCAATGTGAGTGTGCATCTTGGGACTCTGCTTAGTAGGCTGGTTATTGATGGTGCTCACAATACACAGTGACAGTGTAAAAAATGAGTCTGCTATGGACCACGGGGCATCTTCTCTCTGCCTCTGCCCTGTCTGATAATTTTTGTAATAAAATTAACCTCAAGAGACTTGAAAAGCTGGAGAATGAAGCTTCTGAAGGGAATTGTAAGGCCTACCAACATGCTGTGGGGGCTTTGACATTGCCAAATTAGATCTCACTGACACAAGCAGGTTGTCTATCAATGATTCCTTATAGTGCCAGAGACTATATGCAATATCCACTTGTCCACACTTGGGCCATTATTGCTGCCCATAAGCTCCCCTGTGGACCAGACCCGAGGCAAATGTGCTTACCATACCTTGGATCTCTTGTCTTTATTGAATACATATATCTGGTCCGGAAGGATCTAAATGAGCCATGGTTTCTACAAGATTAGCAATTTAAACTTTTTTCTTGGATGAAATTACTAAATGAAATTAATCCATAAGGGCCCATCGGCAAGACAAAATATGTGGCATAAAAACAAAGATGAGAATCTGTCATTGAGTGGAGTAACCTATTTCTACACATTACTTTGCAAAGTTTCTGCGTTAAATTTAGATTGATACTCGTCATCAGGTAACTCTTGAACGTTTAGTCAGAACTTTGTTGGGCTTGAAGACCTTGGCACATACTTGCCGATATCAGAGCGTCCAAGTCTCAAAGCTCTTAATTGCCAAAATCAGTCAAGTCCAAGTCCTCTATAATTCACTATCCTCTATAAGGGGGCATTGAGCACCTTCTAACACCTAGTAATGGACACATAATGCATATGCCACAAGTATGGAAAAGCTGGCACCAAAAAATTAACCCCCAGAAGGCCTTAGACTTGATAGAAACAAAGTAGCTGTCAATGACCTTACTCATGTAATTTTCACCAAAATTACTTAGTTGAGTGTGTTAAGAGCAGTAAAAAGTAGTTCTACGTACTGATGCGCATTCACACTTTGGGCCATCCCCGTGTCACAAAGGATTTTGAGGCAAATGTACTCCGTAATGGCATTTTATTGGTAATGAGGCAAACATTGGCAAGCTCACTTTCCTGTCTGCAAGCACTGCAGAATCTCTTCTTAATTTAATTGTACTGGGGAAACAAAAGCCCACTGAAGGTGTGGCATTGATGTCCCCTTTGGGAGGACTGCTATTAACAAGGTGAGACATAAAGATTTGTCTGTGTTAGGGGACCCACGAACATTTTAGGACCAATTTTCTGCTGGTGCGGAAAATCTAAAAGGCTTTCTGACAAAAGACTAAATGATTATCAATCTCCCCTGTGAAATCATTATGTATAAAATGGCCAACGAGAGCATTAAGCGTGTTTCACTAATATATTTTGTGTAACGAGGGATTTTGTCTGGATATTTCATGGAGGTGACTCTTGTTACGCGTCTTTAGTGTCTCTCACTTAGCCATTATTGGTCTGAAGGAAGGATTCAAAGTTGAGGATGAACCTCAATGACAAATGAGCTTGGACACTTGCAGTAGGCATGCCCCAAACTCGTCCAATATCCCCTATAAAAGCCATCCCTTGGCACATTATTCCTTTCATGCCTTAGACCAATACTGCAAATTTGGTTGGGGCACATTTGCTACGATCTTCATTATCAAATGACACCATTTGGGGCCCTTGGAAATTATCAATCTTTGAACTGCAATCAAAAGTTGCATGGCAGGGCCAAGAAAAATGATCCTCTGCGGATGGCAAACTCCAACTCTTTCCACAAACAGTATCATTACATCTAGCCGCTCTGGCATGATTGCGACCATTTTTCAATCACCCAACTAAATCAAGCTGGGAATTAAAAATGTCGCAGTATATTTCGGTGTGGGTCCATTTTGTCCTCGGCTTGTAATTGGGCTCGTCAGCCAGTGCATGACCATAGAGGCCAAGTGTGCGGGGAGACCTTTACTTTTGGCAGCAGAAGGCACCTTTAGCCCTCATCTGCAGGGAGCCATCTGCATGTAAGATGCTCATTTTCTTGTCCCATCTGCTGGCCACTGCGGGCTCTTATAATCCGCCCAGAATGGTAGTTTGGAGGAATAAAAATGTAAATAATGTCTTGACAAACATCATCTCTGTAATCTTCATTATATATCATTTCTTTCCAGTACGAAAGAGAAAATCACATTTAAAAAGTAACCAATACGAGCAGAAACTGAACCCACATCCTTTCCTAACTTTTCGCTACTCGTCGTTTTTGGCGTAAATCTTTGCACAAAAACTCTGACATGGTGTCACAATTTAAGAAGTTCTGTACAGATGGTAAAAGCTACAATCTGGAAACTAGGACCGTGATAGGCTTTCAAAAAGCTGCCTCATTACCAATATTTATGTGACTGCCCCTATGACACTTTGTGATTGCAAATCTTGGGTTTAACTCCAGCTACTACCGGCAGAGATTGGAACAACTTCAGCTCTTTTAAGTTACAAAGTGATTTTATTTGATGTTTGTCGAAATTGTTTAATTTCTGCAACAATGTTTTAAGAAGTTACACACTTCAGAATGGCAGCTTTCATAATTACCCATGATAGAATGATCGCCCACTGGGACAAACTTAGTTGTAAGGGAATGTGTATCTGTTTCATTTTCGCAATTACAGTGTATACAGTTCCTATTTGCAATAAGCGCCCTGATACTGCACAGAATTATTGCCATTTGTGTTTTTACTGGTAAGTTATATATAAATGTGGTTGTGGTTTGTAGATAAAGCATCTGGTACAGAGTAATAGGTATAGGGGTTGTTCCATAGTGTCCAGATGGGCATGTATGTAATAAAGATAGAACTTTTGACTGCATACCTTTACCCTATTGTATTCTTTTTATAGGTAAGAAGATTGGCGACATGAAGGAATCCCGACAGCAGTATATAACAACTCATTTGATGCACAACATTAGCCTTCAGTTATTCAAGCCAACAAAGGCGTTAATTAGTTCTGGAGGTGGTAGCGGGGATGACTAGGTGTTGAAATTTATGAACGACAACTATGCTCTTCTTGGGGTTTTAGATAAAACTTTGAGTCTGCTTTTGATGAATACAGCATACAAAAGAACTTTATGTGACTTGTTACTAACATCAGTCATGATGTATGAATGTATTTGATGTGAAAAGGCCATTTTGTATCATCTTCTAAGATAATTAGGTGTTTTTAAAAGAAGCGTCTGGAGAACCCAGCATATTATTTGTGTTGGGTTTAAAACTTAGTGTACAGTAAGTAATAAAATATACCAAATATAAAATAAATAGCATGTTACTTGGCCATAATTTATTACAGGAGAAAGTAGGGCAAATTCAACCTGACAGGATTCTGGAATAGCAATCACTCATTATGAATCAACGTGATCTCAATGTGTTTTGTACAATTTAATTTCTCGCATGGTTTCACTACATCATTTTCCTTCAGCGTACATTCTGATACCTAAAACGCACCGAAATGTCCTCACCTGTGTAACTACAGAAAAATAGACGATTTCGACTTGCTAATAATCGGCAGTATGTGCACCACCATTGTTACCAGTGTAACTGTTTATCTATGTTTCATTTTATTGATATTTCCATGATATTTCTACGTTTTACTTGAAATAAACATCTGTCGGAAACTGATGTGCTCACATTAAATTAAGACCGTACAATTACCATTACAAAGAAGCGTGTCACATTAATTAATTTCCGCACAATGACAATATTTTCCCATCAATTAAAGACTTACTAAGACACTGATCGACAGTTGCATGTCAAACTATCCCGCACCTACAGTACCAATTCAACTTCTTTTTACTGCACATTATGTGCAAGCTATTAACCCACAGCAACCATACACATCATTCATAAGTAACCAATAAGTAACTCATTCCCGTTAATTGTTTTAAGACTCATTTTTTCTCTAATAGGTTTCCTATATTTCTCAGTCGTAGAGTATAAACTGTTTCTGTACTTCGTACAGTATAATACGAGACCTAAGGGTTTAAAATGATGCTCGATGAATGTTCCCATAATAAGTGAATTTTCGAATTTAAGTGTGTGGAAAATTACGGTCCTTATGTCATGCTGTGTGATAAAATTCACAATAAGGACACCACATATAATTCTGGTCTTGACATTTTTTTGCAAACTATTTAAGTGACGAGTTTGGTACATTTTGAACAGCAATTTCCTTAAGCTATGTGTAATTTAAAGATCAAATTAGAAACAGGGAACAAAGAAGCTGAGAACTGTCGCCGACTGTGCCATACATCCATCCAATTGCTTCTGATTTGTACCACTGGTCGTGAGTGATGGTTAGAAGCAGGCAAAATGATACACAAGACTAGATACACATGCCAGATATATCTTGATGAGACATATTCCCTGCATCATTGGACAGATGAAATCGCAATCATTCTGGCTTGCTGATTACTTTCTTGTGGTATTATTGTCCGGATGAAAGTGTGGAAAGGTTAGGATAACGACAAATATTTGAGCGACTATGCCGACATACCCATGAGATTGGCATTTCAAAAGTTCAATTAATTAAATTTCATTGGAAACAGTGCATGCATCAAAAAACAAAACTGTTTTTATTTTTATTCTAACGGTAATTTATTTGACAATTCTTCAAATTAGATTTTAGAGTTAATAGAAGAAACGTACCTGCAAAATGTATCCCCTGGCGTAATCTTCATATGTCCAGCCGAATCCATGAAGCACCTGCAGGACCTCCTCGTGCTGCAGGACGGAGAAGAGTCTGTCCAGAAGGATCTTGAGCCTGATTGGCGTGGCTTGAGAGCCATAGAGCATCAACGATGCAATGTCAAAGACGATGTTGGGTTGCACGATTTCTACTTGCATACCGAGCTGATAAACCGATCTGTAACCAAGTTTGTCGAGAGCTGAAATTACAAAAAATTAACAATTTTGAAACATTAGTGAAAACGGGAAACAATAAAATTGTGTTTGTGGACTGTGGATGGTAACAAATTAGTTTTAATAGAAAGAAATGAAGTTTACCCATGATTCTAAAAACCGTGTTCTAAGGATAAATATATCAGGTTGACAACCACTCAAGAACAAAAAGATGTCGATTACTGAACAGTCGTAAGTTGCCAAACAACCATCCACTTGACAAAAACCTAATCAAACTTTCCTAATGTCAATAAGCCAGGGTGATAAAAGGCTTTCTGTCGTCTGAGTATATGTCATGTTTGTTGGGTGGTGGCAGTTTTCACACCAACTAATTTCATGTAATTACATCTGTGTGTCTTCCGCCTTGTTTTAACCTTATTTAGCTCAAATCACAAATACATATGTGTGTAGAGTTAGTCAGGCATACAGGAAACAAGTGTGATCTTGTGCTTGTGGCAAAATATCAGAAAGCTTGTTGTCCTAGGGTGTGGTCTCCTGTGACAAGCAGGGTGGGTACCCAAAACTAATTTACCTTGTACTTATAGTGCTATATTTGGCCATAGAGCTGATGAAAAGTCCTCTGTCACCTTACAAGTGAATCAGATTCCTTGTGTGTCTATCGCATGTAATTAGCGTATTGATAGATACACTGACACTTACATGCATCGACTTTGTGTCTTTGCCCATTCTTTTACATGCTGATGTTCTCGATATTGGCGTTTGATTAGATGTTAAGTAACAATTCACAGGTTCAACAAACTTCTGTGAGACCCACCAGGATAAACTTACCAAAGGCGAATAGTTCTCCTTTGGTGCACTGTGTCCTTGAGCGAAATATTTGTCCTCAAGGTTAAAAGATCATTACTGCTTTAAATGTCCATTTTTCTTCTGCTGAGCTCTGCCTTAAAAGGAGACAAATCTTGCTTGAATTGCCGTGTATCAAGATCCAGACTCAATTGCATAAGCAGCCAAATACATGAACAGAATTGTGTTAGCAATGGAAGAGGGACTTCTACAGTCTACATGGGAAGCCAAAAAGGCAAATGCTGTCCACAATCACTATATGCAAGACAGCACTACCAGACACTGTGACAAGGGATCAATAGAGGCTAATAAAGGCAGAGTGACAATCCACTATGAATACAAAATGCCTGCTTGTGACATAAATCTCAATTAGAGACAATTATGCATGGCTGAAAGAGAATTGGCAATGGTTGTTTTTGGGTGAACTGTTTATCATGCATGAGGGGTTGGGACCACTGTTGGTCTGCTTCAGTGGGACTGGACATTTCTACCAGGCTGCAACTAAGGGACCTACTAGGATCCGTAAGACCAGCTGCTCCCTCTGCTGAATAATTGATACAAATAGAACCATTTAACTGAATTAAATGTTTACACAATGCTGAATAGTAAAAGCATAGCTTGTATGTGTGTGGTTCAAGCCCCTCTTGATCACCTCTCGAAACTTTCGAAGTTTGGTTCCAACTGCAGCAGAGGTCCCTAACAACACTGCTTCCTGCAGCGACTGGGGATGCTAGTGACCATTGACATTGAACCAATATCTTCAGTCAAAACGTGGCCGTCCCTGCTCGAGATTATGGGTTGTCCCTAAGCCAATAAAAAGACTTTGCAACTGGAAACTTTACCAAATTCTGTTACGTCACAAGAGAAACACCAAGAACTTACTTTTCCTTTGGAGAATTTAGACACAAAAGTCATCTATCTTAATAAAAGGACTGTTATCCATGTCCTTAGCCCATTGGACCAAGTGAAATCAAGGCATTAAGATACAAACAGTGGTTCAATAAGAGGCAGCTTAGAGGGATCTAGAAAAGTGTGGACAGGACCCTACCCTGGGGACACTCATGTGTAGGAGATCCATAACTGCATGTCACCTCAAAACAAGCCTGAAGCTGACCCCATTTGCCACATTACAGAGCTCCACTCAATTTCCTATAACTCTAGCACCAGTGAAAATGCATCAAGTTTATGTCCCAACAGTGACTTTTAAATGGGATCACAGTTGTCTGGCACATAAAGCTGTCGGGGAAGAGCAGAGGATGTGGTGGGGCGAATTGGTAGGTACACCAGTCTGTGCATTGTGCAGTCCCTGGGTCCCATGGCCTTACTTGCTCACCACCACTTACGTTGGGCCATGGAGAATTACGCTGCCTTTACATCAAGCTTTCATTGGTGTCTCCAAGGAAGTGCCTGAACAGTCTGAATTTTGAGCAGAAACTTCAGTAAGAACAAAGGGATCCCATAACACATTGTGTTCAATCCCGTAAAGCAATTGTTGAGCACAGTTGATGTCCTCCGTTGTTCTAGAATTGTCTGCATCATCAATCAAAATCTAAAAGTTTAATCCGACATTTAAAATCATATTACAAGACAAATAAAAAAAAGGCCCATCAAATTCAGCAGTTATTTTCAACAATATTTTCGTACCAAACAGCTTATGGTGGGAGCTTTTGTCCTGTCCCATCTTTGGATATGAAACATTAACTCAGTTTTCTCTGTGATAAAAAAGACCTAACATTATTGCAACTGTTTCAACTACAAAAGAGGGGTTACAGTTAAAAGCAAAGGCTTATCAAAAATGTATGTGCCTTGGACAAAATTTGTTTATTCTTGGTCTCAGCTTGGGGACACTTGACGCTAGTTATTCTTGCGACCCTAACTTCATAGAAGAGGCATTTTAGTTGATGATGTCTAGCTTTTTAGCTATTTTTCTGTGCACAAAATGGTAAAAGCTTTGCACAAAGTTTCAAAACCATAACATTGATTTTATACAGGTGTCATACTGAAATTTTGTTTTAAATTAAAGTGAAAAAAGTCATAAGGCCATAAAATTTAAGAAAAAAAAAATTTTTTTTTCCAAAAATGCTAAATAAAGCACATTTTGGAAAAGATAATGCACATGTGTTTTGACAAAGCTAAAGGTGTGACCGCTCTTTATTTCTTATTTTCAGGCTTGCGATGCTATGGATGATGTATTTAAATATGAATCATTTGTTGTGAAAAGTGATCGATGTTTCAATTGGAACTCACAGCATAGTAAGATAGTGGCTCGTGTAGAAAAGGCCGGGATCACAAATCTAATAGAAAGATGGCCCCTGAATGATTTGTATAATTTTCACACTTTCCCACTTAGGCGAAATTCAATTGACCCGAGACAATGACATTAACTGATGCCCACAATGACTGCAGTGAAGCCGTAGTGAAGGATGAAACTACCCGTCTCATGGACACAGAAAAAATCGTCTCCACACAATGGTGGGTGGACCATCAGCCTATTTTACACGATAACATCTGTTGTAACACTTATTGACGCTCATGTGTATTGAGTATTGAAGGAACTCATACGAAATAAGTACTTTGAGGAATATTTCCGTGCTCACAAATTGAGGAGGAAAGTACTCACAATTTTAAAGTATCCGTCTATGTCCTGAAAGTGAGGAAAGGGCCACTTCGACAAAACTGTGAAGGTGATAGATCAACAAATGACACCTTTTGGGATGCCTAATTTCATAGAAAGTTGACAAACCATTCCATAATTCATTACTCATTTCATATTTAATAGCTAACAGTGGACAGGCATGAGGACTTTTATTCAATTGCCTTCGACTTGTCCCATGTAAGCAAATTACCCTTCCAGGACTAAGCAGCCCAAATTGGCAGCACACCACCTGCTTCGCAAATTTGACCCAAGTGTGCAAGTAAAATATAGTTCTTCTTTTTATTCCCCAGACAATTTTAATACTCTTCGAAGTGCGACTATCTCCCATTAATAAAAGTTTCGTGACTATTATTCTACGTTATTTCATTAAGGAGAAAGATTCTTATTAAAGGAGCAAATATCGCATTGTTCGAGCTATATCTTCGACATAGAGCGCTTCGTTTTCTTATGAAAATTATTCCATTTAGTTGATCTACACAAAAAACTGTATCATCCTTTGACTTATCAGAATATCACAATGTCTACCTGAACACTGACACTGGCCTTCTTTGTGTTGGTGTTCACTCTCATTGGAGTGATACGCATATTCCGATAATCGTCAGTACTTGGTGATACACCTTTCTCCATGGTGATACCAGGGTGTACCAAGGTCTTTTTATTGTACGGTATTTGAAGACGTGAGTCATGTACACGAAGACTGCGGAAAGATTGAACTGCACCACCTGTGTAACAAGGTAGCAATAGTTAGGTACACATGGCAGTTTTTGTCTTCTGTTGTTTCTGCATCACGGAACTGTCGTTATGTACCGTGAATATTGTTGAGTAATTTGTGGAAACATGGAAACTTTCGATTTGTCGAATTTAGCTTTGGAGCTGACATCAATAGAATACAGTATCAAATAGAACAATTGCTACCAGATCATCAAGCAAGACCACGTTACTGTAATTAGTTAAATCCTTAAAATGTTATCGCAGATGATCTTACATTCCAGATTATACATGAATATGTGAAACCAGATGTCCTTAATTAATCACAAACCACGGTCAAAGCAAGATCCAACCTCCCGGATGACCCTCCCTCCGTACTCACTTGTCCCTATTTTTAGCGCATCTTTTCCGTATTGCCAGGTGTGGCCCGGTTGACTTCAAAGATAGTGGAAAAGGGTGTGATGAATCCATCCAGTTGTTTAGACATGATCGCTTGGATAGAAAGCTGGTGAATGGAAACTTGAACCAGCTGTAGAATGATAGGACAGTTGGTCTATCCTGGTTGGCATTACAAACAACTGTTCCAGCTCTTGTAATCTGTGGACATCAGAAGCCCCCAGAACGCGAAAGGAATATTTGAGCTGAATGAAACAATAAACATTGAAAATACAAATAAAGGTAAGAAGTCCAAGAAAAAGTATCGTTCATTAGTGTCACACATCAAATCCAATCCAGGCGTCCTTCAAGTACTTGAATGCTGAGGCTGCAACTCAGTACGTATCACTCAGGGTTATGCCCAGAATGTACTGCACCTGTGAGATAGAAACACGGATCCCTCACCCAGGAGAGAACCATTACCTTACATGCAATACTTATTTTCTGATTGTACATATTTGAATACATTTTAATCTGAGACAGTTCCTTTTCAGCTAGAAAAATAAAAGAAAGAAATCATTAATAATTTATGTTCCAATAATCCGATTAAGCTAATTTCCTGATATTTATTTTTGCTAATTACACAAAGTGTTGAGTATAAATGGTCAGAAGGATGCGACTCACACCGAAGGTCATTAGTGAGACTGCAGACGAGAGGCTTGGTGATTTGGTAACTCCTCTCTTCCTGTGTATATTTAGACAATCTGGATCACAGTGATCCACACACAAGAGTCCAACATGTTCTGGATTTACTGGATTTCTAGGCAGTGATCACTGATCTTCGGCAGCTTCTTTGTCCTGCACATGCCTCCAAAGTTCAGTCTTTATTGCTGGCCTAAAGCTGTCATAAGGCTTTGCCAATACAACACAGTCCGAAGTATTATTCATCGGATTAACATCATTCACTTTGTTTCGTTACATAGCTTTAAGAAAGTCCAAAACCTCAATAGGCCCTGGCATGGTTTCTACTTTTTGCAGATGTGTTGTTTTTTGCTGCATTGTTTCACACTCTTTTTGCAAGGCGGCAAACTTCAGTTACTTCTTTTGTTTGCACATTGCTAACACCACTCCTATTCGCTTTAAGACTTGACTGTCCGCTTTTCTTTCAGTGTCCTCTCTTAAAAAAACAGAACCTAATCCACACATTTGATACCAAATCGATGTGTGTGGCAGTCAGTCACTGGTCCTTGATATAAGAAAAATATCCTGACTGCAGCTGCAGGGATTTTATTGAAAGCCCTCCTGTAGAAGTAAAGGGTGTCACCTCTTCAGCAGGGACCTGCAGTAAATCAGGGACATGTAGGAGGACCCATTTCCATAAGACCCAGGACTTGTGAAGTGAAAGCCCACATACAGTATTGACCGGTGGGGCATACCAATTGAGTTTCTGGTCAGTGCTTTTTACAGTGGCCAGTAGAAAGTGTCTCCAAGCCCTGTACAAAGACCTGCAGTCCTCTCCTTGCTTTTTGTCAGGTTGATCAATTGGTGACCGGCCTCTGCAGAATATGGTCTGCATCCGTGCTATCCCAATCGATTGATAGGGCTTAAATTCTTTTACTTTGTATGTCTTAATTGATAAGTTGTCTGCACAAACTTGTCCTAAAACCGTTCTCGGTCGTTTTCGATTTGTAACCTCTTCAGAGTCAATTAAGTTAATTATTTATTAGGTCACCAGAGGGAGCAACTCTTGTTGTTTGGTTTGTCCAAAGATAACCATTTATTATTTAAGAGAGGAACTTCTCTTTTTAAATGAAAGAGGAACCATTTATTCAATGACGTGTGTTTATTCTACTTCTGATTCTAGTATCTTCCATGAAGACATCTGAGAGCTGGGTCTACCGGATGGGGACAACACAGCTTAGTGTGAACACAAAAAGCCATGCCTTTGGTCTGCTTCCAGTTTTTCGCACCCTCCCACCATCTCCACTACCACTGTGACTGTGTTGTATAATATTGCAGGCAGTTCAATAATATTGATCTTGAATAAAGGAGACCGGGGGAGGGGGTTCGGTGGAAATGGTCCACCATTTACTATGAGACAGGAGACCAAATCTCTGTACTGCACTGCCTGGGCAAGGTGGCATGTCATGCATGCGGACACACAGCTGAGGCTCTCCAAACCTGCAGGCACTTCAAAAAATAACAGGAAAAGAAATGGGCTCTTCGCATTATAATTTGTTACTTGATTCTGTTTAACTATTTATTTATTGACACAAATAAGTTGTACAAAATCTCATGGGTAGCCAAAGGGACAACTGAGGGTTGGGCTCGATTGTATCTCATCCCATTAAAATGCTTACCTTATCAAAGAAATACAAATAGGTAAGTAAACTAATTCTCCTTTTTAACTCACATATTTTTTATGTCCTCAAGATTAACGTGAAGAGGCATGTTCGCTTCAAGTAGACCTCACCGACACCTTACGGAACAGCCCATTGTTTCTTTATGAACTAAAACTGCTTTTCAATCTGATATTCAATGCAGCCCTTGGACACATTCCCAATCACCTATTTAAGCGAATTGAGAGGTACTGTGGTATATATGCTTTGAACATTTCGGTTACCAGAGCAGAAGCAATGAATTTTTAATTAATTCTCCCTGTGGGGGGGG
>JBCAUG010149740.1:0-36247 GCA_038406175.1 Haplosyllis leylae | reverse complement strand
CCGCTGGTTGGCTGGGGCATGGTATATATACAAGGTCACGCAGTGGCCTTGGCCTTGGTCGGGAGGGACTCCGACACTGACTTTGCTACTCTTGCAATATACGTCTGGTATATATCGGGATAAAATGTTCAAAATTATCTCTGAAATAAAAGGATACACTTGTGTCATTATCCAACCAAGTAAATTTACACAGCAAATCATTTGAGTATTCGAAAAGCAATTGGTGGAATACTACACGCGAAGTAGAACTAATCTTTGTTAAACCACCACTCTGAAAGGCATGGTTCTGGTTGTCAATATGATGTTTTAGCATGTCACATGTGTTTCTAAAATCAACCGACTTTCTAACTTGACTTTACTCTCAAGATTTCTTCTTTTGTCATTTTAATAAACGGGAAGTTGTAAGCACTAAATATTCACACCTAAAATTTTTCCTACTAATGATATGACAAAGGACAAACTTGTTCTACATCTGCACAAGAATGACTTTAAACCTTTAAGATTTGTCAAATTAGTTTGCAGATGGTTGTGACTTTAGTTCACGGCAAATAGAGGCCAAAAGGGCAAAATTAGCATTATTTACCATAAGTGTGCCTTTGATGTATCAATGCTACACCTATTTACAAATATGGAATGTAAAAGCATACTCTTGAAGCAAACCGGATTGAGCTTGGAATTACATGCAGAAGACCACCTAGCTGAAATTGTCCGTCTTTTTGGCTATTTGCCTCGAAAAGATAGGACTAATTGAGTGTGTGATTTGTTTGTTCCATCAATGTATTGAAGTTGTATTGTGACAATATTTTAGACATTAAACATGTCAAAGATAAGAGGTTTGTACACGTTGTAAACTGGTGCGAAATAGAACTAAGTTTCAAAAATAATGGGCACCGACTAACTTGTGCCGACTTTTATGGTGGCTTCAAACGTTTTTTGTTTAAACTGTATAATAGCAGCATTTAAAATTCCAAGACAGTAGCCAGACAACACACTGGCTTTTGTATCGTTACGCGCTCATTATTTGTATCATTATGAGAGTTTGATTGCCGAGCTACAGATAAAAAGATGCGCCTGGAAAATATCTGGCTCATCTTCGGATGATGATTATTGCATCTTATATAATATTAATATGATACGCTTGTCAAGATAAAAGAACCGCAGTCTTAATCTGATGACATGCACAGATTTCAGCTGAAAATTCCACTCTAAATCATGAGAAAATTAAACAAGATTTTGTGTCACTTGGTGCAAAACACTGATGGAATGCATATGGGAATATTTAAACTCAGCTTCTAATACCAAAATTTTTGTTTCAAATTTTTATACATCTATTCATTTCCATATGTTTTAGGTCACCTGAAAATCGCTCTTTACCTGAATCATGGGCTGCTAACTGTTCACGGTACGGCATGTGTAATTGTATTTATGTTCAGATTAAGAGAATTTTCCAAACAAACAATGTGAACAAAACACAGTATTGGACACTACATTTGTATATTCGATGACTGATTTCTGTTCCTTTTTCTTTTTTAGTAATTGAAGGAACGCAGCTTACATCAAGGAGCGGCCAGAAATGTAACAGTTTTATTAAGGTAAATGTATTTTGTGAAACCGGTATTGCTGACTTGTAATGAAATAAAAATGAACCTTTTTGTCCAGATTCGTGAGAATGTTACTGCTATTGTGCAGCAGACTTAAATGTAGGCTGAAACTCTCATAGTTTTACCCATTAAATGTCAGTAGTACATTTTGAGTGACCACCACCTTCCGCGACTGTAGATTACAAAAACTGACCTTGATAAGTTTACCATGACCTCGTCTCCTTGCATTAGGCGAGTGAGCTAAAGGTCGAATGGTCAGGTCAAGGAATTATCTCGTAACGAGTGGCGCAGATTTTCTAATCGTTTTCTGAAGTTTTTGAATTTTCCGTTGGTTTTTTTTTTTGATGAACTGATAGTTAATACGAATAATGCTTCGTCCATTTTAGGTTGGACTTATCCCAGACAGAGCTCTTCATGCATCAAGTCAGACAAAGGTCAAAAATGAAAACAGTGATCCCATATATGATGAAAAATTTACTTTGTGAGTAGTAAAAGTAGACCACACTTCCAGACTGCATGAATTATTTGATGCATCAATAAAAAATTAAGTTGCAAGATGGTGCTTTGGAAAATGATTTTAACGATTTTGTAATAATTGCAGTGAGATCAGGGAAGAAGATAAGAAAAGTCGCGTCTTAATTTCCGTTTGGAATATGGTTGGATGTAACTGTGAGTTTCTGGGATGTATGTCATTTGGTGTGAGACATCTTCAATCCAAAAGAAAAGATGTCAGTGGTTGGTACCATCTTCTGACACAGAGTGCTGGAACGAGAAAACATCTGCAGGTCAATACCGCGAAAAGCAATTCAGGTGAGTTTAAAATGCTTTCACTCAACTTTGGAGAGGTTAACCGTAGGAACTTTACCAGAGCATTTTTTCCTTTACTAAAGACGTCTTTCCCTGCATGGCCACTTGGTAATATGCTTGGAAGGTGTGGCACCAGAGACCATGGCCTTACAAATGGCGTCTATTTCATCTGAAGTCAAAATAAGGGCATGTGTAGTCAATTAATTGTTCAAAATGTTATGACCTTTCAAAACAGTATTGCGCACATGACATTATGATATAATATTGAGATATCTATGTATATATTTATGTTTTACTATGTCCACAGATTATGGTAGCTGTTCGGACGTAAAGATGGGAAGGCGAGAACCTACCCGCTTAAAGGTAATAGTCCAATATTAACAAGTTTTGAAAGGAAAGAGCATCAAAATAAACATATATTATCAATTCAAAACCTTTTTAATTTTAAAACTAACAAAAATGTTTGCCGATAATTAATTTTAGGTAATCCTTTCAAGAAGTTCTGAAGGATTTGGATTTAGCGTGGTGGGTTACAATCCTGTAAAGGTCGGTCGGGTTGGCCCCAGGTCTCCTGCTGCAGCTGCTGGACTACGAAACGGAGACTCGATTTTGGCTATCAGCGGCCAAAATGTTAGCAAAGCTACTGCGGATGGAGTGGCGGCTGTCATAATGTAAGAGAATCTAAAATTATTTAAACATAGGGTGCAGTACTTCAAGAATGTATTTCATAGAATGATGTTTTGCACTACGTAAGGTTGTAAATTTTATTGATTGCTTTTGCAGGCGTGCACCAAGCCAAATTATAGTGGAAGTAAGTCGGTTTGAGGACAAGGAAAATATGATTCCATACCACAATCTGGAGGAATCCGGTATTTATGAACAGCTATCTGTTGACACCGATACTCAGTCTCTGAGTCAGGGGACACCGTATCATCAGCATCAAAATCCACTTCTAATGCCTGGAAACTATGGTGGTCTCTATGGTTCACTGCCCCACCAGGTGGGGCCAGGTTCACTGCATGGTTCATCACATAGTTTACTAAATGTGTACGCTAGCCACCATGGTAATCCACAACACTTGGCACCAGGATTTCAACAACCGTTTCCCTTTTACATGACCAGAAATGGAACATTGAACCCCATATCTGCAAATACGTGCACACCCAACGATGGAAGACGTAGGCAGAGTTATGTGGCTGAGCCTCTGGAAGTCCCCAATAGGTCACCGTCTTTGTTTGTTGATCCTAAAACTATGTCTGGCATGAAAGAACAATGGGTTGATTTTGGACCCTCACCACCGGAAAACATCTGCGAAAAGGGTCAGTTGTGTGTCCTCGGTGACCGAACAAATGGACTGAACCAATATCCCTCCGGAATCAAACAAAATATAAACACTAATAGGAACCGTCAACAGCACGTCAGATCCAGTGCTGTTTTGGGAGGTCTTCTACCCATGAAGTCCACCCTACCTGCAATAGAGGAAGATTTGCGTGACTGTAGCATATCTGAAAGTGACAGCAAACCCCGATCGTACAAGAGCTGCAGGAGCGCAACTGGTGGTAGAAGTTGCCTAGAGCGCGTGACACTTGCTGATGAATTCCCTTCTCAGGAAGACGGAAACACCGACTATCTCTCTCTGTCCAACAGCGATTCTTTAGAACGTATAACGCCACTGTCCGATATCGCCCAAAGCCTCGAGGTAATTAAAAAAATATTGTTAATTCAGACCATTAAGTGTGAATTTTCGTTCATGAAAACTGGAAAAATAAAGCATATGGTAAATAAAACTTGTTTAATATTTGCTTTTAGAATTTATTGTCGCCCCAGCAGAGGATGAAGAGAGCGGTGGAGGGACTTCTGAGCTGCGAGGAATCCTACGTGAAGCAGATGTCGCTGGGCATACAGCAGTATTCCCGACCACTTAGACACTGTGTCATTACAACTGTCGATCATCAAACACTCTTTCAAAACATTGAAAAGGTAAATGGTCCTGACTATCCCAGTGCATCATAGGCCAGGGATCCCTTCGTACGTGGTCGGTCAATAATGCAAAAAGATTTGAGATGTTTGCCAATTTTGAAAATTGGAAATTTGAGTTTAATGTTTAATCAATAGTATCGATGTCCATTCCACAGTTGGTAGCAATATCCGAATGCCACGTCAATCAATTGCAAGGCAAAGGCAGTCCCATACCCGATCCTCAAGAATCAGTTGGAGCTCTGTACCAGCCACGGTTGGATATAATGTGCGAAGCTTACCAGAAATACTGTGACAGGCTTCAGTGTGCCATTAACCTGCTTCAACACCTTCAGGAATACCAGGAATTTCGCCACTTCCTCAAGGTCAGTGGACGTCCGAATAAAAATAAAAGACTATTAAATTTCTATGAAGTTTCATCTTTTCTCCCTGTTTGAACTTACTTTTATTTGTATCTTTTACAGAAAACGTCGAGTTGTGAGTTCAGTTTGGAATCCTTTCTGAACAAACCGGCGAAACACTTTCAGCTACTAATGGCTCACTTCAGCAAAATTCTGCAAATCGTCCCGGACTCCCATCACGATTATGAAGCTCTCAGATCTATTGTAAATGGTAAGAAAGGCGAATTTCAAGATGTTTTCAGAGCAGTGGAAAATGCATTCCCGGAGACAATACTCTCACATTTACTACCTATTGTTGTGATTTTTAATACATACCTCTGATTTCTTGTAGCTTTGAAGAACACTGCTAATGCTGCGAACATCAATCCGATTCCGATGAATTGCTCGACTCCAGCATGTAGCCCTGTACTTTTCTCCAACACCGGATCCTATTCGACACCTCAAAACAAATCCAGAATACCTCAAGCAGCAGTGGACGCTGAACTTCAGAATCTGGAAGAAAGACTGATGTTTCCTGCGCATTTACCTCCTGTGGAAGTTGCAGTGCCAGGAAGACATATCATCTTCACCTCTCATCTTCTCATGGCTGAAGACAACAAGTGGATTAAGGTAAATTTATTATATTTCAATAATCCACGGCAGTGAGAATATTTTGGTTTTTTTTTTTTTAGGATATTTCTCAGAGAATTTACACCTTGTATTTTGTATTTTGTAGGTGTGGGCTATCTTATTGAGTGACATGATGATTTTGACCAAAGAAGAGGAAGATGGCATGAAGTTAATTGTGCTCCAGAACCCTATTCAACTAGAATATGTACTGAATGTGGACAACACAAGTAACCGTAAGTATCTGATCATTCAGATTTAAGAATAATTTCCAACGCTTTTGTCATTGCAAAAAATTCACTGATCATTTATCGTGACAAACACTCCTCAATTTTAATGAAGATAATCTTGTCAAAAAAGATAGTAATGTAAAAGTGACAGTAAAATATTGCTGTTAATTGTAGACTAAAGGTTCCCATATAATTTTAGCCACTGAACTGGTGCTTGTCACGAGAGAGCAGAATCGCTACGGCACACTGTCATCGAAGAAACGACGGTTGGTGCTTCGAGCCACTTCCCTCGAACAAAAATATGTGTGGAAAACTCTGATTGATCAGAGGTCCAAATCAGCTTTACAACACGCTAAATGGGGAACTTCAACATCATTTTGAAGTAAATTGAAAGTTGAGCTACAAACGGTTGGTCAAGAAGGAACTAATAGTACCTTGATCAGTGTTGTTAAAAGCCTGTAAATTTTCCCCTTGCATAAACTTGACACATTGGACGTTGTAAGTAGAGATTTGTTTATTGTGTAAATTGTGTATTTGTGACTATTTATTTACTTTTTTACATTATATTTTTACATTTATACATTATTTCGTAAAGGCTTTGTCCTTGATGCCTCTACCATGGATATTATGAAATATTTGAATTTTGAAGACAGAAATATATTGGTGCTATTGTGTGCGCGTTTAAGGGTACGTGCATGTGTCGTATGTGTCAGAAATGTTTCGTTAAATGCATTGTGCACAAAAAATTGAAATAAAAGAAAGATATGTCCAATGACTACACGAGTATTTCTTTGTGATATGTGGTAACATACTTTTGGGTTACTTTTACATGAAAATTAAAACATCAACCCCTGAAAATTGTTCATCAGATGTCAGAATTTCATCGCAATGAAGAAAAGTATCAAAGAATAACGAATAACTTCCTGACACTTCATTTTGTTAAAATTGTCAAATTTTAGTGCTTGTAGGGCATCCATTTACACGAACATTTCAATAAACTAATTGCTAGACAAGATGGGGTTTCTTTACCTATTTACCGACCTTTTAATTAAGACGAATTGAAAAGGGAAGTTACAAAATTGCCATAATTTAGGCATCGACAGGCATGTGATTTCGGTTGTACAAATTTGACCAGTATGTGGCTTTCAACAAGCTTTTTTCCTATCATTAGGTCTCTACCCTAATGGCCCCTTGCCATTGTGATGCACAAAATATGAGCACATGAAACCAAAGTACAGTGTAAATCTTAGGCAATAACCTGACTGGCTGCGGGTTATGTGGACAACCCTAATTGTCATCTACTGATACTAGAAAAAAATGTTTTTGCCAATAGTAGGGATGGTTGTGGTATAATTTTGTTCAAACAAACTTTGCGGTTAACATTACACAGGTATGGTTTGAACAAGCCATTTGAAGCTCAGCCTTTGTGGCAAGAATCAAGCAAAAAGTGTCAAACCTATCTTTCACTTAAACACTGGGTCGCATTATCCAAGACAAATCTCGAACGACGCAACAGAAGGCCATTTCTCATTTTTGAAGAAAAAAAAAACGTCTTGAATGTTCAAAACTAGGCGAAAAGAACGGTTGATATAAGTGGATTTTACCGAACTAATAAAAGCTCTTTCTGTGTAAACGGCAGATATGATAAAATGATTGCAGGACGCGCAATTAGTGTGCTTCACATAATACGAGTACACATAAAAAGTAAATTGCAACGCTTTGCTATATCTTTTTCAAAAATAAAGTCCTTTTCTGGTTCAAATAGTAGATGTCTACAGGGGTTAAATACTTTTAAAATATTGCCATGCGATCCTCTGCAGTCATGCCGTGGTTCTTTTCAAAATCTAAAGAAAAAGTGATAGATAACAAAAGTAGAATAATACGCAGTTGTCATGAAAAGAAGCAAGTATCGATAACATGAAAGTTACAGTTGTCAAAATTATAGTTCAACTCCCAAGTAAATCTCTGGCTTATGAACTTATTAGTCGGGGTAATAATACAGTACCTTTAGCGGACACGCAGTCACACAACAGTGACCTTTTCGGATGACCCCAAGGCATCGATGCCGCTACATGATACGCGCCAGCCAGTGTAGCCCTGCAACTGTCAGTTACCCAGAGAAGCGATGCTTGCACGTCAATTTACATTGTATAATGGACTCCCTATTTCTATCAAAAATAGTGATTACTTTCTCAAAACAAGATAAGACTCATATTTTAGCGTTGCATGTCATAATTAGGAAGATTGCTCCACAGTTAGTCGCCCCTTCTTCCAGGTTATCTTAAATCTGTGCCCTAAAAGCTTGTCAGTTTTAGGTTATACTTTTCCAACAAAACGATCACCTACTTCTTGTTATGCAGTGTGATTTAAGCTATCGAGAAATCTATTTTTCTAACCGAATAAAAATGTTGGAATGTGAGGGACGAATTCGTCATCTTAACCATTCAAATAAAAATAACATTAGCTAATTTTGGACATGTGGAATTTCAAGTACTAAAGCTATGCCCACTGGAACTATAAAAATTGAAAGAGACTTTTCTTTTTTTCAGATTGTTTTATTAATTGGAAAAACAATAACAATATATTAAATTAACTTAGACATGCTAAAACTCTGTCCGAAAACGCAAATATACAGCGTATGTACACATATTTCAATGTTGCTTGCAGTGTATTATTTCATTTGAAGGAAACAGCGCATGTACGGAAATGCAGATCGCCTCTACCTCTCCCCTTTGAAATTAAGTTTACATCTTGGCTTCTATTAAAAGACCTTACAAGTCTCTCATTTTTAATTTTAAAAAATTACCTTCTGTTTACTTAAAAGACGGAACGTCACCTACCAGGAAATATACGAAGTGAGTTGAACGCAAAAACGAATATTGTAGATAATACTTCATAACTAGGTTCAGAGGTTGACGACTACTTTTAAAATCAGTAACTTGTTTGGATTACGTAACAGAAAATAAATATTGTATGTAAAAATTATAGTGTCATGTCAATAGATCGCGAAAGCTACAATTCAATATACTTCTTGGCTTTCCGTTCTTGTTTATGTAAAACTTGATCATATTTTACACTGTAAGTATACCCTTACATCACGTTTCTGAAAGAAAAAAATCCATTATCTCCCTAGTTGTACCCTAATAAGCACTTTTGGTACTTAAAACTGAAGAAAATTTACAGGTTAGCATGAGTGTCATAATCTGTTGTCCGTAATTTTGGTCTGATGCACCTTTTGTTTCTGTGTTCTTTCTAATGACGACGTTCTAACTGCCGCTAGTCTTTGTTCCAACAAATTCTTCCACACACATTTCTGTTCTAAAGTTTTAGCTCGAAGTTCCATGCTTTTTTCCCCCATCATACTCCTCACTTTGAATTCGGAAGCTGTAATATAAACACAAATGAAAAAAATTTGTTCAAGAATTTGTCTGATCAAAGAAGCTGTATGCTGAGAGGGTGTACTTACGATGTGGAGACATGAAGCTCAGATGAGCAACTTGACTGAGTGGTAGAGGTTCTCGCACGACGTTGAGTTTTCCGGAGGTATCTAGTCGCGTTAAAATCAGTAAGTCACTGAACAAGGCTGCACAAACCTAGAAGTACAAATAAAGACATTTCAATACAAATTTACATATCTCACCATTTTTAACTCGTACGAACTGAAGACAAATTGAATACAAAGTGGCCTGAAAAACGAGACTTACCGTGGTCCACTGCGAATCAGGCGATTTCCACATTAACTCTCCACAATAAATTAAGTGTCGCATCAGTGGCACAAATTTGGATTTCTGGAAGAACAATTTACACAGTTGAAAATTGGATATGTTTCAAATTTTATACTTTGTTTGTTGATTGTTTGGGGGTTTTTTCTGTCTCAGGAATTTTTTCCTTACTTGGATATGAGATGGAAATGCAAGTCTCTGTTGAAAACTGAGTGCGTCGACAGCAACACTTGATCCACCTCTGGCCAACGTCTCATCCGCGGATAACTTGGAAAAGAAAGTGGACTCGAGTGATGTGTCAGACGAACGTCCCAATCCGAATGATCCCATGTAATCGGATGATCTGGATCCTCCTGATAGCCTTGACAGTCCAGAAGATTTGGAGAAAGTCGATGACCTGGAGCTACCGGAGTAAGTGGATGTTCTGGACAATCCAGATGACCCACTGTATCCGGATGATCCTGATGCAAGCGATGCCCCACTTGGATGTTTTTTTGACAGCTTATTTCTTAGCTGATATATGCGAATCATTGCTGTATTCATTTCTGCAAAAGACACACACACACTTATTTTATCGTAGCCTTTAGAAGACAAGGTTTGCGTCTTCTTTACAAAATAGCCACTGATTTTCTTCTGCGTTAATTAAAATCGTACCGTGTAATACTTGATGGATCGGAAAGTGATCATGATGATGACTAGGAGTATTGGCAGCTACGAGCTTCAGATGTTCGTGCAAGTTTTTCAGATGTAAGCAGGGAGAATCTACAAAGTCTTCTATACTCATTTCAGTATAGACTTCATCGCTTGTCTGAAAGACAATATTATCAACTTAAGACTATCTATTTTGCTGTGGAAGAAATTAATGGAAAAAGACTTGTATGCTAAATCTTTGATAAAATCCTACCTGCAGGAACATGTTAAATTCAGGGTAGCCCTTTAGCCCAGACAGAAGGTTCTTGGCTGCATCTAGACCATGCAGATACGTCATGTAGGAATCACAGACTATCTTTATCTGAAAAACGAAAAGAAGAAACTAAAGTTTATTAAAAATATACAAATAGAAGAAATATTGATGAAAAAGTAACATAACTTTAACTGTAGCCAATAATTTCGCCAATGTGAATTGATGTTTGACTTACCCTCGGTAAATATACACCACCGACAGCATCAATGACACTCTTCGCAGATCCACTGTATGTGGCGCCCCACTGTGCTTCTGAGTACGTTGCGCTCTTTTCATTTAACTGACGGACGTGGAATTCAGAGACGGCCACCAGCTACAAACGTTCATCAAAATAATAATTTCAAATGCCTTCGCCTTTTCCGGTCAGAGTAGGATACATGTCAAAAACTTGCATTTCGAGGGAAAAAGGTCTGATACAATTTACACTTACCTTTTCAATATTTTGAAATAAGACTTGATGGTGCTGTGTAGATATAACACAATGCCGCAAAGGCCTCGAGTACTGCTGAATACCCAGCGACATTTGCTGCACGAACTGCTTTTCTAATTTCAGTAGTTTTTGTACCGCTGACTGGTGATCATGTAATTCGTTTGGTAGATCCTAAATATGTGAATAATGGTTTTGAGAATTGAAATGAAAAAGGAATTGGAGAAAGCACCTGTGTGTATATGTTGCTTAACACCCTTCGTCTTTTTGACTGAAATTCCCAAAAAATTATTTGATATTTATGTCAAATGATTGTTGATGAAAATCATCAATCATGGAAAACATTAAGAACTGGGGACCAATGAGTTTTCCCTCTGTGGTCTGATACAGAATATAGGAGCTGTTTGAAGGACTTTGTTGTTCTCTGGGGTACTCTGACAGTGTTACACGTTTGTCATTTCACGTAAAATTTATGTTGCCTAATTTTACCCTTGATGATACCCTTACGATACCTATGTGCTCACCAAGTGCGCATAATGACGTACATTTCCCTGAACTGCCGTTTATTTTCAACTGGACAATATTTTCTCGACCACATGTTGGATATTTTGAGGTCCAGTTGTAGTGCCTTGTTCTCACCTGTGGGATTCTGGTACTCTCTTTGATTTCAGAAAGGCCGTCTCCATTGTCTGGTGCTTCATGAGAATCATAAGTATAATTATCCTCAGACAGCTGGGCGCTGTGGATGGTTGCCATTTCAGTGAAACTGCCTCTTCTCAGCGCGGCAAAGCTACTGCTACCACTGAAGTTACTCAGTTCATCATGCATCTCGCTGGTTATGTAGGAAGGCAGAGCAGTCTTTACCGCAATCCTGTTTTCCTTATTCTCTTCCGTGTCAATTACATCCCCTCTCTGGATATCCAATATTATTCTGGGTAATCCAGATCTATTGATCAAGAAAGTGCATTACAGTTATTGTGAGAAATTTTCTGAAATCAAATGATTATGACCTCTCTTTTTGGACTCGGTATCATGAAATGAATTCTGCTTACCTGAGAATAATTGACTTGAGCTCCCTGGCTGACAGTCTGGACACATTTTGCCCGTTGTATCTCATAATGAAATCACCTTTTTGTAACCCTGCTGATGCTGCTGGTGAGCCTGTGAAAATGGTCGAAGGTTTCACATTTGAAAAAGAATGGCCGACAGAATTTTACAAGTTTTTGCCATCGAAACAACGTAGCCTTTACCGCGAAGATTTATGATTAAAAGAGATCAAATTGGTTACGGATCATTTTATAGATAATTGTTTTGTATGTTCAATGACAATGTGCAATAACTTACCACTCTCCACTTTAGAAATATAGGCAGGCGATAATCCGTCAAGGCTAAATCCAAAACTAGTGGGACCTCTCTTTATTACAGCCTGTAAATGAGAAGAAAACAACTCATAAACCAAAGAGTTTCTCAATGAAAACATCAGTGGGCTTCTGACCAATCGATCGAAGGGTTATACAAGCTACCTAATATGAAACTTGAGCTGGTTTTGTAAGTAACTTTTTGGAGCCCGCGGAGATCAATTAAAACAGTACATATTCTATCAACCATGATTTTTGACAAGGTGATGACACTTGAACTGCTCACTGCACAATCTGTAATAATTTGTCTAAACACACACTGCACTAAGTTGGCTAATATTCCCGACCCCATACTTGGGTTTGTGTACAAATTATGGTAGAATCACCAGGTGTCTGTTAATCCTTATCTAACAATACACTTTATTGAAACTTTTTCTCATTCAAACCATCTACCGTTTTTCACACAAACATTCTTCACACCAAAGCCTTCAAACAGATCAGTTACTTTCCAAAAGTTTCTTCTTGCTTGTTTAGAAACTAAGGCTAAACATAATTATATTTTGAAATGTCAAGTAGAACTATGTATCAAAGACTATTTTTTTCTGTTTGCATAATATGACAATATAAAGTAAAGAAACAGTTCTTCAATGACTCCAGTATACTTTGTTAGTATACCTATCAAACGACGAGAAAAATGTTTAATAAACAAACATCTTACTGTGAAGGATTTCAGTTGGTGACGGCACTCATCCTTTGTCTGCTGCGAGGATTTTAACTTTGTTGATTGCTGTCGATTTTTTCTTTCTGTAAAACAAAACATTTTGTTACATGTAGAAAGTTAGTATCACAGCAGAATCACGGCACCTTTGGCCAAAGAGTCCGTGGTTTATGAGAAAATGCCGTGGTTGAGTCAAACTTTATTTGCTTAGAGTACCACTATGCTTGCTGCCTTTGGGTTATAATCAGTAACGCCCTGCTGATATTTTGTTGTCAACCTAGAACAAATAATGACAGTACAAATAATGACAGTAATTTAGTTTGAAATGATCTTGGTGCCTACCTGTGCCCATATTAGTGGCACACTTGTACTGCTGAGACTCCGCAGAGGAAAGTGGCACATACGCACTATCCCCTCGATCACATCGCCGTCTTATCTTACCACACACTAGCAAAGCCATTATCTGGAGTTTATCTCAATGTTCCGATCTTTCCAACAAAATGTCCAATTTCACGGAAATATTCCCCAGCAGCATCCTAGCCCCAAGGAATAGAAATGTGTGCTTGCGTCCGAAGCCTGCTGCTGTCTGCGGGTATCACCAGTGGTCTCTTGACCATTAGCACTGATCAGTTACATTCCCCCTCAGACAATGTACATGCCTGATTACTCAATTGTCTACTGAGACTATCGGTTTTCAGCTGTCAGTTCAATCAAGCAGCTTCAGGTTACCACCCTGGGGAGTTGCGGCATCCAATGCGCTCAGCTTAAATTTTTTTAATTGGTCATCTTGACTAGAGAAGTAATATTTGCCAATACAAGAATTGACAACTAGAGTCTGCCAAATATTTCGCCTTTCAAAAGTGATTTCTTGAAACATGTGAACGTATGTGGAATCGATTAAAGGTAGATAAAAACGCTTTATGGTTTCCAATCTGAGCAACATTGCGATATTTCTTATTCAATAATTTCACCTTTGAAAAATCTACTAGTTACATGTAGTTAACCTGGTTACTTTATGTTAAATTTCATCCAGACGAGCCCTGTAAAAGTTGAGTCTCATTAAGAGAAAATGTTAATGACCCTTCTAGGATGTCTTTTTAAATTAACGTAATTCATTTTGCCTGCTAATTTTCCACATGTTTGAGCAGGAATAACAATTTGTTTGGGTTATCTGAGTACTTCAAATTTATTAAGGTAATATTTTTCTAGCGCGCATAATAGTACGAGATAAGGTTGTCATCAATCATTAGTGGCGATGTCAACCGATGACATGTCTAAACCTTGACAGTTGGGCCTAATGAAGCAACTCGTCAAAAAACAAACTGGATACCTGAACCTAGAGTGAGCTACTTTCCTTAAGCGATCAGTTTTTAATTAAAATTAGCTGCCCAACTTCACCGTTTTCTTATTTTCACCAAAGGTCCCAACAAATATTTCAACGCATTTATTTATATGAAAGGAATTGTACATAGGTTTAAATTAAATAATTCGGAACGTTTTAAAAATTTTCTTTCATGTTGGTTTAAATAAAAAGATGTTTCTACAGAAGAAAAAGCTGTCATTGATACCACAACCTTTACTCTATTACAAAGATGCTCACCCTATACTTTCATAACAAGGACATAAATTGGTTCAGATTTTATTTAATTAAAGATATCTGCAGAAATTCGCATGAAAATAAGTAAGGTATTTGGTGTAAAATGTCATCTACAAAAGCCGGAAACAAAAGCCAGGTGCGAAGGATTTTAACTTCCGACACATTTCCCGAACGGATAGCCTGTGCAGCACCTTTCAGTCATCTTTAAGAAGTAATCAAGCTATTAATTAAAGGAGTCCGCAATTAGGTATAAGGGAGCTGGTTATGACATAAGACGCTGGGGACTGGCTCGGGGTCCGATGACAGGTCCTGTACATGGCTGGTCTGTGATTAATCACCTGTGCCAGGAACTTATTTCAATTCACAGTTCCATACCAGTCAAATGCCATACACCACGATAACCAAGGTGTAACTCAATACTCAGCTTAGCACTAATTTTAATTGAAAATTTCAGCAGTTTTAATGGAATTTATATGAAGAGTAGTATGTTCACTGTCAAACGCTATGTCGTACCAAAGTCATATGTCACGGAACCTTTCATGCAGCTATCTTTTAAACGTTTCCTAATTCAATCTTGACAAATTATTCCAATTTAAAAATCAAACAAAGAACACCCAGAAAAGCAGAACTTTGTCTTTGGGTGAAACGTTATTCTATTTCCTTTCCTTAATAGGAAGAGCATAGTTCACTTTCTTTGATTGGTTTTTAAAATGCAGCCTTACGAATTTAAATAGGTTTACTTCTGATTTAGTAAAAAATTGCTTAGTTTATCTGTCTGTGTGATGTATTCACTTATGTCCTATATTAATAAGCATTCTTACCTGCACTTCCCGCACTGTGAGGACTCTTGGTTGTCTTGGAGGTTTCAGTATTGGAATCAAGACTGTGCAGGTCACACCTAGGTCCTTGGTGTTTTGATCCGCACATCAGTTTCACAAACCACCCGTCTAATTTCTACAACATAAAGTAAAGTCTTATCATTTTTGAAAAAATATTACAACCGCTTTAATAAGAAACAATACAGAGGGAATAAAAGTAAATAACATATGGTTTTACCTTCTTTTTTGCTGCCGTTCCTCTGCGCTTAGAAGACATGCATCCTATGCCAATTGAACAATTCTGGTTTGTGGTGGCAGCTGATGCATAAACCTGTGGCATTCTGTCATCTTCCATCTTTTTTCTGAAATTATCAATGAATCAATTGTATGAGCTCCCAAAGGGGTGGCTAGCTGCCAAAGAATCAGTACTTCAAGGAGATATCATCAAAATATACAAGTCAGTCACATGAATATTTTCTGTGCTAATTTGTTAGCGAATGAGTCCCTTGAGAAGTTCAAGCCAACCAATTGACTGGAAAAAGACACAGCCTTAAAAAGCATTTTACCTTCTAAGATGTTATTTCCGAAAGCCCAATGTGTAATATCCTTCTTTATTTGAAAAGTATGTAGTTATGCATATTTTCCACAGTTGCATAAAATGACGTAAATTTTAAAAAGTTTCATTCAATAAGAGCTGTAGTCTTTCTATTTTTATTAGATATTTCCTACATCCTTTCTTCCCTGGAACACAGATCAGTGTAATGATTCAGGGAACCTTATTCAATTATATCCACCATATTTTATCAAAAAGGCGAAACAAACATTCTGAACAATATGCATGTTTAAAGTATTAAAAGCTTAAAAGACTTTGTGCCATACTGATTATTGACTTGTATTGTCTCCTAGTTAAAATGTCAAATAAAAAACAATGCACCAAAGTGTGACACACATGTGCCAGTTTTGATTTATTATGGGAAATTTATTTATCAAATAATTATCCTGGTAAACATGTTTTGATGCTTCGTTTGAAATACTTTAATTCGTAAACTTCTTAACTGGATTCGTTCGAAGTTTGAAGACATTTAGTATGTAAACTATGGGATTAAAATGTCACATCTAAAGCTAAGAGACAAACACTTTTCTGCGGCTTTACTTCAAAAACAATTAGGATTAAACTTTAAAACGGATTGAGGTTTAAATTCCCGGTGCACTAATTTTGAAACTTTCTACAAAAGAACTTTTCTATTGAAATACACTTGATGTTTTCGTTAATAGGTGTAAAACTAAATCTATGAAAAAACGATTCAAAATAATAGCACTAAAGATTGATAAAGGGTTCAACTTCCACTTTTTGCATGAGGCGTTAACTGTCCGCCCGTATAATGCACCCATGAGAGAAGAAATGAATGTAAACTACACAAGTATGCGATAGTGATTGATTGATATTAAGTAAACTAACTTTTTTCATCAGACCACCGAGAAGGCAAAACGTAATTTGAAAGTATACCATCAGGGGTAATCAATTAAAATTCCGAAAGGGATGTAGTATTTAGCACATGGCATCCGTTTCTGTATTGTGTAAGTGCGTGTTCATCAAGCCAACCCTCTCGCAAAGTTATCCGTTGGCATCAACGATTCGGTCATTAAGAAGTTTAATTAAACTTAAATGATACTTACTATTGATAAGAATCAAATATATCCTTACAAGCACCAAATCATAAGTCCTTCCTCCACTACATGCCAAGGTACACGCTAAATTGTAAGCTCATTTTCCCGCGCCACATTAACACAGGGATAGAGAAACATATAAGTTTCCCCTTCTCTGAGTTTTATGGTTATGATTCTTTTCGCTTTAAACTTTTCAACAGCTAGTTATGCGTTTGTATTTTGCTGGTAGTTTTACGTGCATTGACCAGTGAAAATGGCTACAGGGTAGATACACTTAGTGGAGGAGTGACACTTGTTAATAGACTGAACTGTAAAGCAAGACACCCTTGTATATAGACAAGCCTTACTCAATAAGACAATAGAAACTATAACCATAAAGGTCTCTCACAGACACCCAACATGCAAACTTACAAGCAATTTGTTCACTTGGATAGAATGTACCAGGAATTGCAGGGAATTAAGTAGTTTAGCCTCAGGTGAGCTTCGGAAATAAAGCATCAAAGCTGCTCGATCAAACAGTCTCTTACCTGTTGGTATTGTTCAAAATGGACAAACATCGACACCAACGCTGCGTTATGATGGACACGGTGTGATACTTTGTGGACTCAACTGGAAGATAACTATCTTTATCGCTCATTACGCACCTTAATAATTGAATCTTTTGGTTGCCCAAATACATCACGCTATGCTTTTCTGAGGACAATTCTTAAAGATTTTAAACGACTCAAACAGAAAGGGAGACTACAATTCATCTACACGCTCACTATCAAAATATTTGATCTTACAGAAATTGCATCACAAAGTGTGTTCACACAATGCAAAAAATACTACGTTTGTGTAACATTGAGAAATATTCATCGAAAATAACGACAACATCAAGAAACAATCTCAGTATGTTAAGTAAAAACAATATTTGTGCACTTGAATACGCATCATCAAGTGTTATGCCATTTTTTATGAACTGAACGCAACCGCGATCAAATATATAACAAACAAGTTCAAAGAATATTCTAATCAGAAACCTAAGCTATTAAGTTATTGTCACACGATATATTAAAGATTAAATGTTTTCTCTTCTTTTGGAGATTACAACATGTCTAAAACCATTCCTTCTCAGCGGGTGCAGAACTACAAACTAAGTTTACTCTGAAAAATAAACAGCGGACCGTACTGCTCATCAATGCATATTGTCTCTCACTACATTTCTAATTTTTTCTCCAACATGATGACTATAATTTAGTTAGCATCCGTCACTTTGTAGGAATAGGACACATCAGACAGTTCTATTTCAGTGTATACTAGCTTGTAATATTAAACTCACAAATTTGAGTATCCATTAATGTTACCCTTTCCTTGTATTGAGATAATTATTGAGAAATTCGAGACACAAAGAGGAGTGCAGTGGGAATATAATCGACCATAATTCTTCCTCTCAAAAGACGTTTGACTGTCCAAATTGATCTTTCACCCCTGGCTCTAAATAGGCTCATCCTTCACATTTAAAATAACCACAAACCCCCTATCTATGTGGTCGTCTAAGAATAGGTACTCGAACGTACAAGTATGTTCTGATTAATGGCGATGTCAACTGCAACAATACAGTATCACTTACACTAGAGTATTGTCTCAGTCCGGTTCGGGTACAAGACATTATCACCATCCCGCCTCTCATCATCATGACCTCATACCCCCTGCACATCACCGATTTTTATCACTCCATTTGACATGGTGTCCATTAGAAAGTGACAAAAGTCTATCCACGGTGAAGTTATCCTAGCCTTATGGTATTTAAAATTCGATCTAAAGAGGTTGTCTTTCCTTATTTATCCCGGAGATATAGACCTTTGGTTGCACCATTCCAGATAGTAATTCTGATAAGATACATATTACAATAGGAAGGAATTTTAAGTAGGTAACTACTATCTTATGATGACCTGTTCAAAGACCCACGGAGAGAGTAGATAGAACCTTAGTTTAATAGAAATATCCGTTAGAGAGAAAATAATTTTTACCTTGGACCACTTTCAAATTACCAGGTCCACAGATATAGCCAAAGGTTACAGGGTGCCAGGTAGCCACGCCATGCATAAAGTATAAAATAAACAATTTTCTCAACACACAAAACGTGAAAGTTTCCCCTTTCAAAAAGCTCGGTTCAATCTAGACTCATCCTCGCATGATAGTGTCCATTAATTTTCTTGTTATATAAAGCGGATAATGTAATACAACATTACTGAAAAACATCCAAAGGTACATTTTTCGTGACAGCGTAACAGTGATTATGAATACTATTATCATCACTATTAAAGAAGAGACATCTTCTATTGTAATGAATAGCAATGATATCACCCTCATGATGAAAGTGAGCTTGTTTTTCGTACTTCCCACAAAGAGCACCAAGCACAATATATTTAACCTGGAAGCATGTTCATTCTCTACCTTCAATGTTCCCTCATGTCGTAAATCTGACTTTACAATCACATTAAAAAATTTCCAGTAAGTTGCGTGATGATGACATTCAAACCATTTTGAATGACACCAATTGATGTACATCTTAGTCCGATTTTTTTTGAGAAATGTCAAAAAATGAATCATATATTCATGCATATATTGTACGTTGCGTTGACCTCTGAATGTACAGTTTTGAATGTACAGTTTTTATCTACAGAGAAGACTGTGCCAATAGGGGTCTTACAAATACAAATACATCACACCAAGAAAATGTAATCAAGCTAGTTTTAGTAACTGTATTGAGAGGGACATCAATCTGAAAGTGAGGATTATGACCTCAGTTAGTCTTTGAATACGACAGAAATTATAGGAATGAAAGGAGTTGTGACATTCATGATATTTAACGATTGACACATTGTCGTAATATCCCCTGGAAACCGTGATTGCAAAATCAAATTTTAATTGATACCAAATTTCTGACCTTCTTGTTCATTTACGCCCTACCATTAAGTCTAAATCCGCTGAGTCTCTATTTTAATATGACACTTACTGTCTATGATCTCACTCCTCAGTTCGATTCTTGCCCATGTACAAGTTGTCCCGCAAGTGTACACTTTTTGGGTTTTGCACATCTATTGAAACAAAACTGATGCCAACTCTACAGAAAATTTTAAGAACTATATCGAATGAAAACACAATAAAAGTCACTATTTAATTAGCTATACTCCTGACCTTTGTATAAAGCTATTTAGTTTGACATTAAATGAACAATCATAGATTATTGAAACCAAATGAACAGTTTATCCCAGGTGTTCATGTAGTTGCAGCAGGTCACAAAGAGAATTAGTCTAACATTCGTGATTACATTCTATCACCTGTAAAATTTACAATAATGACAAATGATGAAGAAGACAAAAGGTACAATTCATTTTACAGTTGAATATTTCACTGTCAGGCATTTTGTCAATTCTGGATTTGGGATTCAAGCGACAACATGTACAGCTGGTTAATTATAGATATTCAATCATTGTAGAAAATACAATTGACTATGTCATGCAAAGAGTTTATTTCGTAAATTTTTGGAATCTGCACCATTTGAACATCTATTTTGAAAGGAGCGAAATTACCAAGTCATCAGTGAACGTCAATGACGATAAAGCAAACGAACAATTATGTACATAATTGAAAGTTTTCCAAAAATATGCCATTAAAAAAAGGCATTGTGACATAGCCGAATTAAAAATTTGGGTCTTAATTTCCGATAGCAAATAACAGAATAAAAACTGTCACCTGAACCACCAACACCACTCTGGTGACTTCTTACCACATATTAGGTATTTCTAAAATCCGTATCTTACACACGAGTTCCATTTTAAAATATCAAAATAAAACCAACGAACTATCTTCAGTGTCCAATTCACATGTTGTGTTCATATGTAGGTCAGTGAAGATGATGAAATTAGTGTGAACAACGAATTGGCCCTAGTAAACAACTCACAATCAAACAATTCGCATGTATTACGAGGTCATGTCTTTTCACACTTCGCTCTATTGAACCCAGGATAACTTAGTATTAGGACGGAAAAAGCATGAAAGTAAGTTCATATGGTTATGTTTTTGAAACAAGGAATACGTTTAATTTTACATGGACGGATCCGATATTTCTCTGATGGGGGAGTTGAACGCCCCCGAAACGGTAGAGGCGGTATTTTTGGTCAATCCTTTTCTCCGAAAAGCTCAATGAAAAAAAACAAAAACAAAAACAAGAACTGAAAACTTTTAACTAAAACCGATATTAGTCGTAATGTTCATCACGACATCCGTAGCATTACATTTTCAAACAAAAAATCTCGCAGAGTACAGATTTAGTTGCCTTGGGACACATAGTATGATACTGTTGGGTCACGACAAGCAAATACTTGGAAGTTTTAGGTTTCGATCACACTCAGTTTCTCAGCAAAAGTGTTAGCAAGGTCTTGCATAATTAAGGAATGGGTAGCATCTGAACGTAAATAAGAATCGCGAAAGCATCTTCGGTCAGTGTGAACGATCCTCAACGGTTTCATTCCTCTCACAGTGTTGCCCTTGCCTTCATGAAGTTAATGATTTTCCCGGAATGATCAAACCAAAAATTTGTAGGCTGCGTTTCCTGCGGAAAAGTAAAAGCCATATATTCGTTTCTTGGCAGACTGAAAAGCAGGGGGTTTCTCTTCTTTTTGAAAGAACAAATATACCATGAAATTGTCAGAAACTTAAGATAAAAAATGAATTAATATTTTGTCACCAATTGATGGACATAAAAGAGTAATTATGGCGATTTCCGATCATCGCAATCAGTATATTATTGTTTACTGTCAACTAGTGACTCGATACAGTCTCTACTGAGCAGTATGAAATCTCTAAACCTTAACTACTTCTTTAAAGCTAAAAAATTCAAAAACATTACACAGCTACTTTTCTGTTGAATTGTGTAACATTCTGTTTCTGAACATACATCACAAAGTAAACAAATCCCCGAGGGATTCCACCTCCAGACAAAACGATTCACCGTGGAAGGTAATCAAAGTAAAAGAAAAAGAAACGAATCCTGCCTCTTTCCTGTTGTTATTATTTCTTTTTCCCATAATGGTTGTTTCTTTCAAAGTTTATTATTTAGAATTTGTTGATCATAGGCAAACAGAAAAAGAAATAACAGATTTGGAGTGAGAAGATGACAGGGAGAACCGCATCCCATCCCGTGGAGATAATTGTATGTATAAATTAACTTAATTTTTGAAGGTCAATTGAACTTGGTTCGGGTATTAGTTATACAACAGGTGTTCAGTGAAGTAAGAGATGTCGGTTCTTGACTGTATTGAAATATATTTGTAATTTTTTTCATGATTTAAATGAGTATATTGTAAATTTGTCCATTTTTATGTTGAAATTGATTTTCATCGATAAAATAAGGTTTTGTCTTTTGCACACAATTTACGAGGAAATACAGAAACACAAAAAAATTGCGAGGAAACAGCAGACCTTTCTCAAGTGCACTTCAATCCTCGAGAATAAAATTTATTTGATTTCCATTTTAGCCTTCTGTTATCCCTGTCAATCCTAATTTCATTTGCAATCATTTCTTCAGTTACTGTCATCATTAATGCCACCTTAAATTCAGTGGCGGATCCAGGATTTCTCAGGGGGCGTACCAAACTACAATTTGACAATTTTTCTGAAAACTGCATGAAAATGAAGAAATTTTGGCCGAGAGGAAGACACGTCCCTTGCGCCCCTAGATCAGCCAATGATTAGTGTTTATTTTCAAAATTTCACAAAATCTTTTGTCTATTTTTGACAGACTGCAAGCCGAAATTTGTAAATTGTAGGCATACTTTCTTGAGAAAATAATCGTCTGAACCTTGAATAATTCATATTTACTGTAATCCTAATGCGATGCTCACTAGTTTCTCCAATGTGCATTATTTTTTCCGCGCGTTGTGAATCAGATTCGTTTTCGTGTGGCAGGAAAAGTACCTGTAGAGGGAGCTGTCCTCACTCTCTCTGCAGTAATTAGAAACGGTTGATTTAGACTAGATTGTTGCTAATGAACACGAATTTTCAATGCCTGTTTTTCAATATTACATGAGTGATGTAAAGGAACACCTAGTAGGATGACAGAAAGAATAGTACATTAAACCTGCAATCATTTCAAAATCAGTTTCCAACCCCTTTTACACCACAGTATGTTGGCAGTCAGGGGGGCTTTTAAAGACACTGCAACATCAAAGCCAAATGAGCCATTTCAATCTTACTTCAAAGACAAGCAATATCACGCTTCTGCATGTAAGTGTTAGGCCTTAACTTCACCATCGATGACCACAAAAGTCTATATCTAGTGTGAAGTTTTAATATTAGGTATTATTATTTTCTTCTCAAGACTTAATGTATTGTGAGGGAAAATATGTTTGCTCTTTCAAGACATGCTATGTGGTCTTCCTGAATTTGGCCAGATTTGAGTTCCTGGTCTCAACTTGTTTTAATGTAGTGTTAAAAAAATAATTTGATTTCCCTCATTGCCGCAAGATTTTGTGGATAAACATTCACAAGAATGGAAAAAAAATCCCTTTGAAACCAATGCTAAAAATTCTCCAGATATCCGAGTTGTTGTCGTTAAAATTTCAGATTGAGAAATGTTGGTGTTCAAAGTAAAACTACTGCTACAAATAGTAAACCTGACTTAACTCTTTATCTTGTGGACCATTTTCTCTCATTATTGGAAGTAAATATATTCGTTTCTATTCAGTTTGCAAATCAATCAGAGGGAAACAAATACTATTTGAGAATGAGATTTCAAGTGAATGGTTGGTGCAGTTTTTATTATTGGTTTACAATAAAATAATCATTTTTGAGACATGTCCTCATTTATGTACCAACTCTAACAAGATAATAGCTTAAGTTTTTTATTTACCTAGTAATTTGAAATGTACTTTAAGAGACATCTGCCCATGCAAGGTATTGAGAACTTGCAAAGATAGGTAAGTAGACAATACACAAGTGCGCAGAACCAGTTCAATGAAAACAATGTTTCATTTCCAAAACATCTGCCCAAAATCCAAGATGCGGCCTCAAGTTAAACATCAATTCAAATACAATGATTATTTTAAATATCTTCAATAAAAGGCATGTTAGAATTCCATATCGACTGACACAAAATGGTCACTTTCCCAAGTTTAAAACGAAAAAAATCAGGCTCAAAGCAGGTGTGTTTCTTGTTGTTACCCAACTAGAATTTCAGTCATATTCTGTTGCAGCATCCTCACATTCAAGAAACAAACCCACCAAATCATAAATATCATCCTATAATGGAAATATCAAGTGGTGTGTAATGCTTCATTAGATTCGCGTCACATAAATAAAGTATAATAATTGGTGTTTAACTTGGGACATACAAAAATATTCCACCCTTAGGTGGGAGAGGTATAGGGGACAAACACATAAATTTTTCTACAGATAAATGTCATTGTATGGGGTTGTCATTCAAAGAAAGGTCGTATGTTATCGTTTGATATCCATTGTAGTGACACTACATGGATCTTATGTTTCACTGTCATTTGCCAAAGAATAGGTGGTAGTTGCCCTGTGACCCTCACATGTGCTCTGGCCATAGCTGAAGGTGCGTCTGAAACTCCCATTTAATTCAAATCATACAGCTTGATATAGCAAAGAGCAGAGCGTCATAACCACATTCAAATAACTGCACACAAAAGTGGGCACTATAGGTACTGAACTAATCCCAGCAATTTCGGGTCATTTGATGTGATTTTCTGAGCCCAATGACATGTAACCCAGGTTTATCTCCGCTAACATGCACGATGTCTGGGGGTTAAATGTGTGTGCACGCCACGGACATGCAAGAGTGTTATATCGCCTGTAAAGGTCATTTTCCTGGATGACCTAGTACTTAGTAGTCTGTACATTTTTATTTACCCAAAAGGGAGTAACGTGCAGTCTACAATTACGTTTTTTAAGATCTAGCCAAATCCATAGATGGAGAAACAATACCGGGACAGGTGATTGGTGAAACTTGTCTGTGACAACTGCGTGGTTTAAATTTCTGGTATTGTACATAAAATTTATGTCACATTTCGCGGTGTCGTGGTTTTAAAAACCAACATATGTCTTGTATGACCTTGTATGAAAAGTGACGAAGTACATGCAGGTACTCTACAGATGTACCAAGACTTTATTTTGCACATGCAAACCTTTTGCGAAAGATGAAACCATGCAATTTACTTTGGTCCACCCTTCAAATTTTCCATCTGTGTGTTTCGTATGCACTCAAGATATTGCACTGATGATGTTCTGCAACGATCGTTTTGCAAGGAAATTTTTAATGAGACGAGGAACCTATCTTAGCATGAAAGAGATCTTCTTTTACACTTGTTTTGTTGACAGTTGCTCTTCTCGAGATCATAATAGGAAAACTTGCCATATTGGGAGAGATATAGACAAATATGTCGTTTCTATAATATATTTCTGTGTGATATTAATTCAATCTTGCAAAATCTCAGAGAAAAAGTCATGTGACCTTTTGTTTCCCAGTGTCGTTTACAAACATTCCCTTTGTTACTTCTTTCAACAACTTTTCAACAACTGTGCAAAAAGCCCCATGACTTTCTTGTTTGAATGTTACATTTGAAATACCGAGGTTGTTTTGGTTAGTACCTCGGTTTGAATAATTATTTTCATGACAGTAATCCCTGTCATGAATTTACGTGAAATACGATCTAAAATATCTGTATCATGAGGATTACATACTCACCAGCTAGCCATTCTTTCTCGGTGTACAATTTCTTGCATACTTCACGCAAATGTTCTGAAATTGAAAGAAATGTAAGATTATACGTTATGAATTGCATGTTTATGGACATCGTGGTAGGTTCTCTTGGCTCTCCACTGTGCGGTCCCAAGGCAAAAGGACAACTTGAATCCGGATGAGAGCACATCAGAACTGTATTAGAAGTTGGTAATGGTTCTGGTTCATAATGGTTCATGGTTCATAAAATAGACATTTGGAGCCTCGGGCTTAGGTGACTAGATCTTTAATACTCTTTGTTGACAACGGAGATAGGAAAACAATGAAGTAAAGAATTTTAAAGTAACTTTTAGGCAGTATTTAATTCTGGACATCACTAGCTGCTGGTAGTAAAAAGGTGAATTGCATGGTCAATTAGAAAAAAATTGAGTTCTTGAAAATTGTACAAAACACCCAAAATCACTGAAATCTAAGTTTATTCAGTCGGGAAGAGGTGGGGAGTACGGTGAGGAATGATAGAAATTGTCTGACTCATAAACGCCGAAATTTCGTCTTTTGAGGTGAGGGAAGGGGCATGGACAACTTTTCACCCAAGCCTTTTCCGTTACTAGATGTCGGAACGATTTAACGAGTCCATAGTAGATCCAACGCCAGAACACATATATAGTCACCCCGAGCAAGAAGTCTCTACAGAAAAACACCTTGACCTGAGTTAGGTGATTTCGCAATTGTAAGTGTTGCTCTGAAGCAAACGTGCAAAGGTGAAATAAAGTTAAGAATTGGAATCTGTTCATCTCACACTGAATGCTGGACTCTTTAAACGCATGGACAGTAGATCTAAGTGTTGTACCTTTCAATCATTCAAATGACATCAAATTGATTTATTCTAGTTTTTTCTCATGCTAAAAATGTACTGCACCCAAATCAATTGACAGGGCAGAAGTTATCAAGTTACCTGGGAAAGAGTACTCAAAGAAGGGATTTGTCTGTTTCAACATTTGTAGTGTCTATTAACAGTATCAAGAATAGCTCAAGAAGGTTCTGTCCGGTGTCATTGTTAAATTTCAAAGTAACATTATTCTGTTGCAAACTTTTTTTTTGAAATAAAATGCCATTGAAATCAATAAAATAGCACATCAACCACTTGTAGCTGTGATAAATAACCCATCATAAGCATCTGATCACCTTCGAGTTTCCACTTAAAAAGCTCAGGATAGTCGGGATTTCAGTTGTCCCAAAGGAGTTTGAATTCAAATGTTCCCATCCATTCCACTTGGCGCATACCAATGTACACGTTTGGTCATTTATAAAATTGAAGGGAGGATGTCGTCTGGTAAGGTTGCCATGTTGCCAGGTGGACCAATCTCAAACAATTCCTATTAATCTTCCCCTCTTAAATATATGATACCTGCCTCTGTTGATTTAGCCGTGTAAAATAAGCCACATCAAACAAATATTATATCATAAATCTATATTTTTTGTCAAACCGGTTGTTGGATAAAGAAACTCATGACAAAACAATACAAAGCTGACCTTTTTGAGAAACACGGCAATTCATTCTGTTACATGCTTGAGGGAGGTATAATGTAGTGTCCCTTCTGTGTTCCCGCATGCTGTATGTGAGTACTAAGGCTGATAACCCCAGATGACACAAGACCTCATGATACACAATTGCTTCTGGCTACCTGAACTCTCCTTATTTTCATCATTACTCGTCTCTAAGCGAACACCAAGAACACGAAAAAAACTTCTTAATTAGCCATTCCTGTGCCACCGTTCCTTAGAGAATCCTGAACATATTATCAAAGATTATCCATTACTTACCATAGTGATTCTTCCAAAAAAGTCGAATGAGTCGTAAAGTTATCCCTGTTCGTCAAGGAAGTAGGAGGAGATGTTTAAATGGTTGCAGATACCATGGTGACACGTGTTTGGTTGCCCAGGGAACACCCACAGGTGGCCAGCGACAGAAATGTACTGAGAAAAAGTTTGGAGTGAATGTAGGATGATTGCAGGGTCAGACAGTGACAATTGGATGTGTTGTTTCGACTTCGCGCCTAATGGCGATCCTTGTTGCGCTTTGTTTGGGCTTGACATTGGTACAATTTTCCGTGATTTTTCCCATACAAAGCTATTTAAATTGTTTTTCTTTATAATTTGGTTCCATTGTCAAAAATACATCTCTTTTACAACTGTCAGCTGCATATCTTTTATTAAAATGAATAAATCTGTGCAAAGTTCACACATGCTAATTGACGCCTTTGTATTTTATAAAATGAAAGATCGCATCAGGTCAGTGTCAGAACTTCTGTTTGCATTTCAATAATACAGATAGGCCAGTAACAAAGAAAAATTCAAACACAGTTATGGTCTAAATTATGAATATATATGTGGGAAAAAGCTTTAAATTTTCTGATGAATAATGGAAACATCCATCATTTGAACTAGGGACCCACAGAAGCACCCACATTATTGATGAAATCTCTATCACTATTTACTCTATTCATTTGACTAAATGAATAGAGGTATTTGTATAGACTGAAAAGGTACACTAAAAATACATGACAATGTGCGGACTATTTAATAAAATGAGAGCTGTGTAAAAAGTGCTCCCCCGGTTTGACATTCTGCGAGAATGTTTTTGTCTCCTTGGCAATTGTAATAGAATCATTATGGAACTTTTTTTTTCTTAGAGTTGTGAATAAGTCAACATTGTGTAAAAACGGTTGATATCATTTGGGTCAAAATTCCATAAAGTTATCCTCTGAAGTAAAACATATCAAGAATAATTTAATTTGATCTACAGAATTTTTGAATAAATTCTTTATTGTAAGACTGCTTTTGGTGACTGGTTTCTAGATTTGAGTATATTAAGCTGAGATCTCTTACAATATTCTTTTTATGATTCAGTTTGAATATCCTGATTTACCTCCGTGAACAAAAAGATAGGCAACATTAGCACCTTTAAGTTTATTTGAACCCTGATTTTATGCTGCAGTAATGTCATTTATGTGACCTTTAGGGCTTTCTGTATGTGAGATAGAACAAATAAAAAGCCGCCTTTTACCAATGTAACAATAGGGAAGAGCTCCACTTATTTCTTCAACCAATGCACTGAGGGGCATAATTGTGGCTGTTACTACTGATAGACATCTTTATTTTGTCTGTTACAATAATTGTAATGCTTCTTTAATCGTTTTTCTGTACAATGAAATCACACTGATCCTGTCAAATATAGGATCAAATTCACCTCAGTGCTTTCACTTGCAGTGGTAGAAGCCTTTCCTTGAAAGAGAAACTGTGGTATTTATGTGTATTATATGTCGATAATTTTCTACTAAACGCCTTAAATAGATACATCTTGAATAGATGTTCAAACTCTCTTTACAAATGTTGAACAAAGAGCAGTAAATATATATCTTGGGTAAAAGTCTAAACCAATTTAATTTTCTCTATATCCTGTTAGGTGAACACATGGTACGCCAAAAACTTCTCTGTCACTATTTTTAAATTGTAAATTTAAATTCCTACTCTCTCCATACATCAGTGTAAAACTATGCAAAGTGAACTTTGGTAGGAAAAGGTCAGATAATATCAATGAACGTTTACAAGTAAATTATATATTGATAGTTTCAAGTAAAAACCTTATTGGGTCTCTAATTAATGGTCATAGCAATTAAAATCTGACAGGATAAAATCTGCGAGTTGCCACTAACTTTGAAAATCTATCGCATGTAATCAACTTATTTTGTGTATATTTTGTAGCGTTTCATTATTTGTTAATCTCTAAAATATCTCATTGAGCTGTATTAATTCAACAATAGCAAAGAATAATGTGGTGTAGTATTTGTACCTATGTGTGGGGTGTAGTTTGGACATTTGTTTCATTATGAGGCTATAATGATGGTCGGTAGGTTTCCAGCTGAGGTTTTACTCCCATATACAGTCTGTTTAATCTGAGTAATTTCTGCCCATATGTCCACTTTTTGGAAGGATCATGCAAAAGTGTAGTAAAATAATGATGTTTTTCTCTGTCCTGGAGTGAGATGCCTGTAAAGGTATGTTATTCCCACTGCCATATCCACCTGTTGTGTTGAATTCGCGAATTCGACATGTGCTGTCCGAGACAGTGAGAGTTTTTCTCACAAGGAGACGTCTGTAAGGCCACGAGCAAATAACATATTCACCACAAATAAGAACATAAAAGATACCAATCCAAACGCTATTGCTGTACCCTACCTGTAATCTTCTACCTAAGGGTATGCTAATGGATCAAAGACGACACCGAATTGGCATGTCATTATATTTTGTCTCGGTAGAACTAAATAGGCATCAGAAGATACAGAGACCAAACCTTCCCACCTTTTTAGGGTACATCTAAATAAGGAAATACTTTCCCCTTTGACTTCTTCACAGTCTTTGAAAGTCAAGATAGATATCTGATTAAGATTAGATATCCTGGCCTGTTTGCGGAAAACTATGTCTGTAACCCCAGTATCGGTGCTACCAGTGCTACTTAGTTGTGAGGAAAACACTATCATTTGACGATTTAACCTACGCAGCATCCAATGTGAAATGACAAATTCTACTGAGTACATAAACATTATCCCTTTTTATCTGAATGGAGCTATTTAAACAAATACTGAGTTAATCGAGTAGAAATGTCACCTCACTTAAAGAAAGCAAATATGGCATCATGAAATATTGCCTCTTGGGGAATGAAGACGCTTCTTGAGAAACGACCCACACTCCCCCCAAACTCTTGAAAACTGACACAAATGACATATTATGAAAATTTGTCTGAAGCATAAGCCATTATATGATTTTTTGAAGATCTTCAATGAGGATTCAGCACAAAATACAACATTTAAAACTATTTAAATTAAATGCAAATGTAGTAACAATTATTTGTTGAAAGGTTTATTGGATTGCTTTTTTTGTCTTCGTTCAAAATCCCAAACTCTGGAGAATTTTTCAATTTGTTTACAATGAAAATGATTAAATACAAGATTAACACGACATTTGTACACTTGCTGCTACATCCACCATCTATTTTCACAAGATATCTCAAATTTTGAGAAGTCGAAAAAGGAAGTAGTACTCACCCCATTCACATTTCTAGTTTCAGCATGGATGATCTCGTATTGAAAATGTTTTTTTTCCTTAGCGAGATGACCTTTGGTTGCTTCACCTTCTTCTCATATGCTTCTGAAGGGCCTGGCTTTGTTCAACTGGGTTTTGAACGTCATTAAAATACTGTGTCTGTTCATTTCCATGCATCACCCGCTTTTGGTCAAAGCACAAAATACAGGTTGAAGTTGTAGCTGGAGGCTATTCCGTCCCTTGTTGTGACTTGCGGATGCTCTCTTAAGAAAATCCGTGCAATATCTATGGAGATCTTTTCTGCAAAATATATCAATAGATCAGACAAAAGGTTTGACAAATACAAAAAAAAGAATAGCCGTTTTTAACCTGGAGGATAATTATGACAAAAGAAACAGCAATGATAAAAGAACATTGAAAAATGATATTTTAGATTTGATAGATGAAAGGATGTTTTCAAGTGTGTCCTTTCGCACATACATGGCTTTCTCCAAATTAGAAGTATTTCTGTGCTGTTCACATGGAATTAACGATTACAAGAAGGGGTGGCTGTTACACTTCAAGCTGCGACTTGGGCTAATATCAGATCATTATTTATTTCAATTCTCTTGAGATGTATTCTTATTTATTCAAATGTTATCATTCCGCAAGACTCCCGCAATTTGAAAAATGTTGTACTTTTGAATTTGAAATGACAAGTAAAACTTAAATGAAAGACACTTACACAAAATACCACTTCTTCATGAATTTAAATCCTACTTAAAATGCTTACGTTATGCCATCTCAAACCAGAAATTAGAGTGGAATTCCATCTTAATCCTTGGTTTGGCACCAGCCATTATCTTGGAAACACATAGGGCACAAGGCCGCTTACTGCATGTGACCTAACTCTTACACAATTCCTTCTACCGAGGTGCACAAAAAGTAGGATGAATTATTTCACCTTACGCAGAACATCCCTATTTTTGGAGCTTAATGCATTACGAAAGTACGTATCACGTTAAAAACCATAAGTTCCCAGGCTAATTTCTTCTCATACCGTGAGATATTTCTTGGAACCATTGTTTCCTGCTACGTGATTTACTTTTATCTCTAAATTGCTAATTAGGCATTAGTAATAGGTAATAATCACATTACTTCAATGAAATAAAAGTACTCTTTATATAATGATTTCTCCACGACGTTCATGATTATTAAATATAGCTAAAATGAAATGAGATTTCCCTGGATCATGTTAATAGTATTACGTTATTTGTATCGAATGTGAAACTCATAAATGTGTGTGTATGGAGGGGGGGGGCTGCCACAACGACAAGTCTCATTACAATGCGTAATATCCAGCGTATGGTGGTGACGTAACCAGGATTGCGTCGGTACTCGTCGAACCTAAACCCGCATCCTGCCAGCACCTGCAACTTGTCACAGACCAATTGGTTTCTACCTGATTAAACTCACTTCACAAATAACCCACACATCATCTACCACTTCGACTATTTACATAACTTCACTCACAATTAGAAAGAGTGAGAATATCCCGCGCATCACTGTCATCGTTTCAATGGGGTGTTTCAATATGGTGGCAAAATAACTCATCAAAATCTATTGTGTTCCATAAAATTAGACTTAATGATGAAATTCAATAGCTGTTGTAAGCTTTAAGAATTTTACAGAAAGATATCAATTAATCAGATATTTCAAACCTCTATTTAAAAATATTAAAAGTCTCATGTTAGTATTTACTCAAGAGCAGGGCTTGTAAAAGGTTCAAGTTTTGAATCCGGTTATTCTGAACCAGCTTGTAATGGGAGCTATTGACAGTGCAATTCAAATTTAAACTGACTCAGTCTGAATTAATGATAAACAATGGTAAATCTGGTCCAAAGTAAACAGATAACATCCTTACATATTGTTTTCAGCAAAGTTTGAGTTCGTTTTGAAAGAAACATCTGCCCGCATTTCATGTTAAAACAGTCAAAGTTAACAATTTACTCATTCAGATAAACTACAGAGCACTCAGAGCAATATTATAACGTCTTAATTACTGGTGAGACTATGAACAGGATTTTCTTGTTTGATATTCAGGCTCTTCTTGCGGCAGATTTCCCACACTGATTAATGCTTTACCTGTGAATGTTGTGAAACAGATGTTCTTTTTTCTTAAATTTGTATTGTTCTCAGACAGTTATAGTATACCTATAGTTAGTAAACTCAAATCAGTACCTTCAATCAGCATGATAACATTCTGTGATTTAAAAAAAATCTGTTCCATAGTTATTACCAACATTACTTAATATTCCTGGAAGCATCGGAAAATGTACAAGCACAGATGTGCTAGTTCTCAGTGTGTTATGGAGCAGACTAGCCTAATTAACACTGAACAATTGCGCGCTTTTGTTTGATAATCACATGGCTGTTTCGTGGAGACATAACATTCGCACCAGTTCGAAAATTTCCTGTGCTATCAAACGTTCAATCGCAAACGTTTCAAACTTTAGAACCATAATTTTCTCATTGAGAGGTGTTTCATAAATCTGATAAGAACAGTTCAATAATCACAAATCTCTTCTGAGACTGTGCATCGATCAGCTGTTGCGCTTTTTAAATCTATCTAATTGTCATCACGTTATAATTAAATTTGAAGCTGACGATTAATCCTCTGCTTAATTCTCACCAAAAGCGATTATTTTTAACGCATTTAATTATTGTTGAATTCATAGACCTGCTATTACTTTTCCGTTTTTGAATTTTGATCTGCACAGTAATAAAAAGCTAAAAGTTCGCCAAAGTAAAGTCAGAATATGATCTTTTGTCTTTTGTATTGGTTTTCAGTCTAACCATGCCTAGTTGCCATATTAGGCGCAGTTTCTGTGCAAGTACAATAGACTCCATGACAGACTGTATCTCTTTTGTTTTGGCAAATTTGTCGATGTAAAAAAGGCAAGGTCAATAAATTTGTTTTATTGTGGCGTTGCCACATCAACTAAACCTCTCCTTGTAGCAGGTCTAAAGTACTGAAAGAATGAAAAATACCACACGTTCGAAATAACAGTTTCCGTTCCCGATTCAACACAAAGTACCACATTTGCGATTTCGTGCTAATTTGGTGAAAATATAGCAGGCTAGAATCTATTCAATATGAATAAATTTTCACATGGAGTAACAGTACCGCTTGGGCATACAAAAATTCAATTACCAATCGGTATCACATTCGCTGTTTCGAATATCATTCTTCTTAACATCGGAAGAAAAGGAATGCTATTTAATAAATAAACCAAGCGGAAGAATTACAAAGGAGACTAATATTTACAAAGCACTCTGAAAGTCTCATGAAGTGCCAAAACGTCGTTTTCTTTGACGAAATATAATGATTAATTTCAAGTCTTTTGACCCTCACACATAAGTGTAAATAGTAAATAAGGGTTAGCTGTATTCATTTCCTGCCAAAATTTATACTTCATTATTCAGTCATTCATTTATTTATGGAAAACAAACAGAACATGGAAGCAAGTTCATTTCGGGACCGCCAAGGTAGAAAATGTGCGCTTTGATGGAATTTGAAAGCCTCAGTCTTAAAACCATATTTACACTTTCGATTAAAACATTTTCCTACTGTTCACAACTTTAAAGAAGGTTTGTACCTCGGAAACAATAAATGTAGGTTCATCAAATTTGTATGTGAACTGTTCATGGAACAAAATACAAAAAATTTTCACTTGAATTACCAAAAAAGTCAGCATTGCCTTTTGACTTCTAAGCCCGAGTCTGATCCCTTCAGTTATATTATCTAAGTACAGACGATTCTACAAAGGAAACATTGCTCGGAAACTTGTAGAAATTGCCTAAAACATCCAGAAACGTCAACTCCCAAATCCAAAATCTGGTGGGAAATCGTGTACCGCAACTTTCTCAAGATTTCGGAACTTTTTTGTTCGATTTTAGAAATCAGCTTATTATCAGTTGGCACTGACTTCATAACTCATTCGAAAAAGAAAATATTTGCACAGATTCAACTCCTGGCTGAGTTCATGAAAATTTAGTGGAAATAAGAGAAATTCTCTAGATATTAGGCAGAAAATGTACTCATCAGTACGCTTAACAGTTAAAAGTACTTTTCATATCAAAACTAAAAGTATTCTTCACGTTTTTCTGACATGAAACGCGAAATGGGAAATTTTGTCGGGAGAAGAGTCTGTAATCTGTGGAAAACCCTTAAAAATGACAACGATGGAATAACATATAACTAGTGGCTGTGAGATGTTGAGGTGAAACCTAGTTAAAGGATCCCTAAGATGTCTTAGCAGTGTTCTGTCATTACAGTGATATATATCACCAAGATTGATCTCTATCGCGAGGCAAAACTTTTTTTTGAATTTAATGGAATTAATCTAGTCCTCTTGGGCTTGTAATTACTGTCGGATGCACAACACCTTTCCATATTCATATTTTGTCTTTATCAGGGTCACGATTTCAATTGAGTGTTGACATAAATGGACATCTGTGAATACTTCCAAATGGAAATTAAACCTTGCTCTCGAATGTTGAACAGTAACTGGAGCCCTTACGTTCTGGACAAAGTTCAAGTTGTGAGCGGTATTCTTTCATTTGACCAGTGTCCGAAATATGAGCAAATAATTGATTAATTTGCTTTGGTTCCTTTGACTGAGGGTTCATTAGCTTTTATAACGTTAACATTTATTTAGCTCAGTTAAGTTTGCTGGCAGATGTAGCTTTATAAATTCCACCCATATGGCTGCGAGGGTCATCAGATTTGGTCCTCCCTCAACGTGCGCGCTATTATACTATGCTTTGTTGAAACGTACTGGGCATAGTTAAATAGCTTATCCTTTGTTACATAAATCACAATAAAGTGTGGAGTAACCTGCAGGTGACCAAGAGATTGAACCATTTAGACTGCAGATGTAGCAGGAGGGCCTCTCACAGAAGATTCACCCTCAAAACTTCCTCAATGCTTCCTCACAGTTATAGGCTAATTTATTTCACATAGAACTATTTTTCAAAATAAGGAAGTCCTTCTGCGTGAACGCAAGAGGCATACTGCCCGCCGTGTAGCAAGTGCTCGCTCTGGTGTTCTGTCTTGGGGGGGGGGTTACACCAACCTGATCTGGCTGGGGGGGGGTCCCCAACCTGACCTGACTGGTGGGGTACCCCATCTGGCCTGGGACTAAGATACCCCCCAGAATGGACATGGGACCAGTGGAAGTATTATGGGGTGGAGATAGTGTACCTCCCCAGAAAGGACACGCATATGGGTCCAGTGGAAGTATTATGGGATGGGGATGGGGTAACCCCCAGGGTATGGACAGATACACACATGTGAAAGCAGTACCTTCCCGTCGTACTACGTACGCAGGCGGTAATCAACGCAATTCCATCCTGGAATGTTGAAGGGGTTTCGATCTACATTCTAACAAGAAAGTCCTCCTGCGTGAACGCAAGAGGCATACCGCCCGCTGCATAGCTGACCTATCCCCAGGGATTCATGT